>PVKN010002268.1:0-43782 GCA_004027915.1 Capromys pilorides | reverse complement strand
AACAGTAGGGTCCCTGTGACACCACATCTCCTTCTTACCAAGGCAGTTGGCAATGTGAACTAGGGTTGGATTACTAAGCTGGGAGCATCGTGGGTGAAGATAAAGTGGGAAAAGATTTTGAAGATACAATCAGCAGGGCCCACAGATGGAGAGTTTAAGAAAAGAAAAGCTAGTTTGGCTTCCAGCACTGGGGCCTGATTGATTGGTGGTGCCCTGGGCCAGGAAGGGGAAGAACTGAAGCAAGCCAGAGGGAGAGAAGAGGACTCTGTGCCAGCTGGGCCTGGGTGCAGTGGCCCATCCATGAACCCTAACACGGAGGTGCCCAGCAGGCCCCCGGACGTGCCTGTGCTTGGAGGAGAGGGCCCGCACTGTGTGTGTGCCCTTGCAGCCTGCCTGCGGCATCCCCTGCAGTGGTTCTGCCCACACCTGGTGGATGCCAGCTCTCTACCATGGCCTATCATCATCTCTTCGCAGACCTTCACATCTTGCAGGGTGGAAAATCTCCCTGAGTTCAGTTCTGCGCCCTTCTTTGGTGGCCACAGGACCCCGCTGCTGGGGCTCCAGAGCAGTCTTCACGCTGAAACGTGATGGCCTGATTGTCTATCTTTCCTCTGCACACCGAGTCTCCTGAGGCCAGCACTCCCTTCCTCTGCCCGCCTAGAGCAGGGTTGGACCACTGGAAGCTGGGGATGGTTCACTGTCACTGACCTGGGGAGCCAAGGGATAGCTAGCAAATGGCAGCAGAGCCGCACGCAGGGGCAGAGAGGCACGAGGGCTGCGGGACCAAGTCGCCACCAAGCGGAAGCCCCTCGGTTGAGTCCTGTGTGTCGAGAGCTGCCCTCCCCATGAGAAACAGGCCTGAACCAACCGAATCTCCTATACATATGGATTATGACTTTTCGAGTCAAAGTAATTAAGAGACCATGATAAATTAGAGGTTGATAAAAGGCTCCGGCTCAAGATTTATGGCTCCTCCAGAATTCTTTCAAGTGCTCCCAAGTGTGCAGAGATCGGCCTATCTCTTGAGCTGCAACATCTGACTCCGGTTAGCACGCTCCTGCTGGGCAGAGAGCGCGCCCCTTCTGCTGGGAGCTCTCCCAGGCCCCATCGGGCGGCACACATTCTGGCCTCGGGGGGCCACTGGGGGCCCAGGGCTGGCCTGGGGGAGACTGCTCTTAAAGCCTGTCCCACTTGTCCCATGGGCCTTAGCTGCTTGACCACCTGGGCCCAATCTATGAAGGCTACACCTTGGCTGCTACACAGCTGGGGACTTTCCGATATGTGCAGGAGCCTTCTGTCCAAGAAGTGTGTGTGTGTGTGTGTGTGTGTGTGTGTGTGTGTGTGTGTTTGAGGTTGCCAAGCTAACAATGTGGGATTCACAACGTTTCTGTTAGAGGAAGAACCCAAAGATTTGCGGTGATGTTTATCCAGAACCAGGGCTTGGAATGAGCTCTCTGCTCTACACGTGGAGGTTGTAGCGAGGGTGACCGAGAGCCACGGGGCACTCTGCCACTAGTTTCTGAGCACCTGCAGTGTGTTGTGCCTTGTCCTACCCTCTGGGAAGCAGAGGTCCATGGGATTACTGTAGCCATTGCTTTGATGCAGGTGACATTCCTGGGCAATGTGGGGGAACAGATGATAAATGTCACGGTGTGTTTACAGCATCAGCAAATCCCTGGGACAGTGACAGGTGACAGCCTCCCAGGGACAAGAGTGAGTCCCTTGAGGCAGCTGGCTAAAGTCAAGTGATAAGAAGGGTACAAGCATGGTAGACATCAGGAAGGGACAATTCAGGGGCAAGGAAAAGTGGGTGGAGCCGCCGACCACGGTGGCAAGAGTGGGAGTGTGTGCCTGGCGCAGAGGCCCGCTCATGCGTTCTGCTCCTGCGGACCCAGCCACCCCTGTCCGGCGCATACTGAGCCTGGCACTCGGGTCCCGGGAAGTTCTTACTCTCCCGGAGCCGGGTGCCTGTTCTGCATCCTGGCTCGGCTTCACATTTCTGTAGGCCCTGTGTGGACCTTCGGGCTTCACTCCAGGTCTTGTGTCTCCAGCTGCTGTGACTGCTTAGGTGTCCCCATCTATTCAATAACTCACTGAAAGAGCCAAAACCCAGCCCCTCCCCAGCTGAGTGCCAGACCCTGTCAGAGCGCCCTGGCCAGAGTATGTGCTCAGAGAGGCCTCCACATGAGCCACGTCACCCTGGCTGCTCTTCCGGCCCAGAGCAGCTCACAGTGCATTGCTCTGCTCCGCTCGGCCTGCTAGGAGCTCAGCACCTCCCCTCTTCACCCTGCTCTCTGGTGCTTCTTGGGACAGAGGTGAGGTCTAGAGGGTAGGCTTCGTCCTTAGGGGCACCTCAGTGGTGACCTCGTCTCCTCTGTGGGCATTGCCCAGCTGTTATCCTATGTGCACCCACTCCAGACTGAACTTGTCAGCTGCTTTAGGACACTTAGCATCGCTCAGCAGAGCTTGCTGGCAAGGTCTATAAGTTCCTCCTGGTCCATGGGGAGGGTGGAACCTTCTCCTCGGGGCCTTTGGGCTGCCACATGCTCCCACATCCACCACCTCATGCAGCCCTGCTGCCTCCAGGAGGTAGACACCCACACCGTCATTGCCTAAGGAGGACTGTCGTTCTTGTCATCAGCCTGGGCTGGAGTGGGAGGTGGGAGGCATCTGAAATACATTGGATATTCACATATCCACTCTGAACTGGGGAAGCATCGCAGGATTTCATCCCAAGATTTTCTAAAACAGCTCTCACCAAACTCCTTTCATAGGTAGTTATTAATCATCAAAGGTCTTGACCCGGTAGAGTCAAGATGTCAAAGAAAGACTTGAGCCTTCACTCTGCCAAACTTTCCACGGCAGGATGTCACTTCTGTCATTCTGTATTAGCCCCTCCATAGGTATTTTTATATGTGTGGGTGAGAGGGTCATAGGAGATGTTGGGTGGATGTCGCGGTGCTTTCTTTGATCCACGCTGTTGGGGGGCTGATGATAGAAAGCCCTTAGGGTATTTTTTAGTGCTGTAGGTTAAATCCTGACTCAAAGTACCAGTGCTTCATAAGATTCTAGGAAATCATTCCTTTGCTTCTAACATTCTTTAGCTCCTATCGCAACTAAGGAAATGCGCAGATCAAATGATCTCTGACAGGGGCTGGGGAGTTGGCTCAGGAGTCTAAGTACCTGGTGGCAAGTGCACAGTCCTGGGTTCAAGTCGCAGTACTGCATGCTCTGCCAGCCTCAGAGACCCAGGCACACCATGCGGGACACCAAAACTGGCCACGGTGATGCACGCCTGTAATTCTAGCACTGGGGAGGCTGAGTCAGGAGGATCACTACGAGTCTGAGCTGCACAGCAAGATCCTGTACCAAATAAACAAATAAATAAAAACAGATTTAAAAAATAATTTTAAAAAATTATCTCAGATGTTTTCCAAGAGGTGAACAAAGAAACTGACACAAACCATCATTTCATTCTAGTTGCCTTCTATCACTGCGTTAGTTTTTACTCATATCGTAAGACTTACCCCAACATGGCCCAGATGTCCCCCTCTCGCTGACCTCTAGTACTCATCTCCCAGTGCTTTAGAAGTCTCTTTATGTGTTGGCCTCATCCAGGAGACTGGATGTTATTCTGGGACAGAATGAATGGGAATCTCTCAGCCCAGTACCTGGCACCCAGCAGAGATTCGGCAGAGAATGAAATTATAAGCAATGGTTGTTACCTGAGGCAGCATTTCTCACAGTAATCCTGCTGGCTGACTGGGAGGAGTCAAGAGAAGTGGCCATCTGAACTTCCTGGTTGTAGAAGGTCAGGTAAATGTGAGGCCACACTACAACCACGCAGGTTCCTTTCTCAGAAACTTTATCATTTTTCTGTCAACGTGCTTGGCAATGTTTAGCGAGAAGCAAAGCCAGTGGCATCCGTCACAGGACTTCGGGGATGGCTGCTGTTCTCCACAGGCACCCCTCATGTGGTGCTGGACTCACCAAACACAGAGGGCCATGCTGGTCTCCAAGGTACCGAGTGACACTCAGAGCAGTAGCAGGTCAGTTATGTGCCTTTGTGCAAGTTGTTTAGCTTCACTGAGTTTTAGTTCTTAGTGAAAGCAGCCAGTTGGAGCAATGCGGAGAAAGCTGTTGGCCACAGGTCCCAGAATACACAGCATGGAGGGACCGGGAATAGCTTTCACTGTTCTGCTCCGGTAGTCCCCTAGAAAACTCCATTCTCCTTTATTTCCCAGGCTGCAAGGCTGGGTGCTGACAGCACTACTTTACAAAGAAGCCAAGAAGCTCCAGGCTCATTATGGTCATACCAAGGCAAGCCCGAGTACAGATGCTGAAATGAAAAGATCCAAAGTACCAAGACAACAAGCCACCCCTGAATCCAAAGCCGCTGCCTGGCCCCACTTTCCCTGCGCTGTCCTCCCTTCCTGGGCGGAGGCCCTCTCCAGGCTCAGGGAAGAGTCCACAGCAGTGGGCAACAGCAGGTCTCTGGGTGTGGAGCTCACTTTCTCTCACCACCACTTCCAGCTGCATGAAACCCGTGGAAGTTGCACCTCCTCCCAGGAGGAAGGACCCAGACAGGAAGACACTGCATGTTTCTGAATGGTGCGGGTGTCGCAGAAAGGCCCCCTTCCTCTGTCAGAACCTTGCCTCTCCTGCAACCCCCAATAGTCAACGGTCTCTTGGGGAGGGAGTGGGCAGTCCTTGCCTCTCAATTAGGCAGAAAATTCCTTGCATGGAAGATAAAGGAATCACATTTGCATGGAAGTCCAAAAGGCCCTGGCACAAGAGGTGGTGGACTCTCCTCTTACAGGAGGCAATGGGAGAGGCCTGTTCCCACCAGAAGCCCCATCAGGGTCCTCCTTCCTGAAGCCAGGAGCTGGCCTCCAGCTCTGCACTTCCACCTGTCTTTCCACCCTCTGTAGAAGGCCACTCATGACCCGCTACGCAGTCTCCTGGACTGCAACACAAAGTTCAAGCCATGAGCAAAGCCTGCCTGCTCCAGCCTGTCTCCTTCCTGGGACACTCAGGGGGAGCACTCCACGCTTCTCCCATCGCAGATTCTCCCAGCCAAAAGAGAGCTTGTGTGGGTGTCTGTCCTCCCTGTGGACACGTCATCCTCCCATCCCTATCTCCCCTGACATGGTCTGGGCCACCCCTCCTGTCCGAGACATCATCTTCTGAGAGCCCCCATAGCGGTTGCTTCTCTCTTAGTCAGGGCCACGGCCCCAAAGCACGGAGAAGCCTCAGCCCTCTTCAGCCCACTTTCCTTGCCCTTGATCAGCATAAGCTGCAGCTGCCCTGGGGTGTGAGACCGACACCTTCCCAAGGAGACAGAAGGCTGAGCACACATTCCCCAGCCCAGTGGCAGCACTCAGCACCATGAAGTGTCTGGGTTGTGTCCCAAAGGACCTGAGCACACCTCAGACTCTTGACTCTGGAATCCGTCCTCCTTTCCCTGCACAGTGGCCTCCTCTTCCTCCTTCGCACGGTGTCCGTGGGCCCCCAGCAGTCGGGCTGTGGAGCAGCCTCCTTCACTCCTGCTCTCCTTTCCAGCCAGGGAAAGACCTTCCGCATAACAGAGAGAATCTTCCTGGCTCCCAGTGGCAGAAAGAGGCCCCCTCCGCCACGCTGCTTCTTTACTGGGTTCCTCTCAGATTCTGTCGGGGCAGGGCTGTCCCAGGTCCTGGGCAAGAATTATTAGCACTGTGTTCCTCTCCATGGCCACATAAGGTACTGCTGCTGTTTCTGTGTCTGGAAACCTGACTCTTATGTGAATGGTCTTGGCCACCATCCCACTGTGAGCGAAAATCACTGACTTAGACACTGAACCCAGGATCTCTCCTCTGACACAAAATTTCCAGAAGCTTCTAAAGTCCCAGTGGCTCCTGACTCTCTCACCAAGGGTATTACAAAGCCTCCTGCTCCCTCTTTCCTCTTATCAGATCCTGTTTTAACTCTGCCTGCCTGGAATGTGTGTACTTCTCAGCTCTACTGGAATGGAGCTGCTCCCCAGCCTTGCCTGAATCCTATCTGTACACCAGGTAGGCCCCACCGGGTCAAGGCCATGGACTCATTCATACCAAACTCAGTGAAGAAGTCAAAGTGTATGCTGTGCTGAGAGACCAAAGTCTCCCTCAGGAACGAAACTCCATGGTGATTGTGGGTCACAGTCCTTCAGGAAAGGGTGGGCCCTGCGATTTGTCTAACAAGAGTGAGGGAGGAGGACAGTACAAGCATTAGCTGACAGAAGTTTCTAGAACTTCTTTTTTCTAACTTGGCCATTACTCACAAAGAAGGCAAAAATCTTTCCTTTGAGACCAATCTCAGCGATGTGGGGGCACAAGCGAAAAGAGCTATTTAAACTTGTCTGAGACTCTGTGGGGAGCAGCTCCTGGCCTCTGGAAATTTGGATTCAAGCTGCTATCATTTCCGAATGTTCATGTTGGAACACAGAAAGGTGGACATGAGTGAAATTTGCATTTAAATGGAAATGGTTAAAGGCAAAGGCCCAGTGTTTAGAGAAATGAGAGTATCCATTTTTCTAAGAGGGAGGCTGAGTGTTATCGTATACCATTAAGGTGTCGCAGAGCCGAAATATGTCTAGAAATATTAGACGCTGCTCCTGCATGCAGAGTGGTGACGAGCATGCGGAAGTGACTCGGCACTAGAGAACCGGGCAAGCCCTGCGTCAAGCGCCATTGCCTCTAATGCACCTGCCGCTGCGGCCCCCTCATTCCAGCCCTGCTCACCAGGCAGGGGACATTCTGTGAGACAGCATCCTGCTACTTTTCAACTGCAGTGGCTGCCAGAACTGGTTCATCAGCTTCCCAGCATATACCGTCCACCGCGGCATACAGATACGCAGATCTCGGAGTGTGTGCCCGACGCTGTGCCAAAAATCCACACTCTGCACACAGTGGATGGGAGAAGATGCCGGGCCAGGAGGAGGCCGGGGTGAGGGTGCAGTCACACCGCTTGCCCAGATTGGCTCCTGTGTGCACCACCACCACCACCACTCTCCCCCCCGCCCCTCCGTGCCTATGGAAGAGCCCCAGTAGCGCACTGCTGAGCTTCTCTCCTCTCTCATGCTCCTTCTTCCATGGCTCCTGGGCTCTGTCTTTTAGCTCCTCGTTCCAAGACTCAAGCTGAACGGCGCTTGCTGTGAAAGGAAATGCTGAGGACTCCACCTGCCGATCAACACCTGCGCTAGAAGCGACCCCTTTATCTTCAGGCGCCACCCCTTCGCCTGCACTCCCACGGCTCCCAACACAGGCTATCTTTTGCCCAGAAGGCGAACACTTGGAAATATTTGGAGAGTGCCCTGCATCACTGCATAGCACCTCCCTAGGGGACAGATCAAGAAAGGAGGGGCTGGAAAGGGGAGTGGAGGAGCTGGAGGGAAGATGGTCCCCACCCCAGGTAGAGGCAACAGCCAGACTTACAGAAAAGAAAGCCACCCCCACTGACCGCCCTGGTCCTTCCTGGCTGTTATAACAGTGGGCTGTGCAGGCACCCTCAGCGCGTCCTTGTCGGTCGGAGCTGGGAGTCGCAGAGGCGGGCGTTGGGTGAGGAAGGGCTGGGCCAGCCCACTCCTGATTCCCCGATGGCCTCCTTCGCTGCACTGTTACAGGATGGGAAGGCCAAATGATCTTGTTTGGGTCTCTTTCACAAGGTAACTGGTGTCAGGCATGCAGATTCTGCTCTCAGGACCTAATCACCTCTCCAAGGTCACGGCCTCGAGGGTCAGACTTCACAAATCCATGCGTGGAGGCTGTCATCTCAACCTGTGGGTTTGGGAGAAGAAGAGAAGGTGGCAAAGAGAAGGTTCTGAGGAGGAGAAACCAAGTAAAACCAGCAAAGAACTGGGGGACCAACGGCCCAAGTCCCTGTGGAGGAATGGAGGCTCGGAATGCACTCCAGGGCCGGGAGGACCGGGCACGGAGGGAGGGCCGTGCCCGCCTGTGAGGTCCCTAGGGCTTCTGCATTCCAAAGGGTCTGATCCTTGATCCCTGTTGGGTCTCAGATGGTCCCCAAAGGAGCCAAGGTGACCCCAGTGCAGTCTAGAAGATCACGCAGTCAGAGTGGTGGCTGTAATTTTAAGTGAGCATTTGTCAGTTCAAAGAAACATAACATAAAATAAATAAAACATGACAGAGGTCACAGGGAGAGGTCACATATCCTGGGTACTTGATCTGTCTTCTGGAATCACCCTACTCTTTGTAAAGTGAATATTTATTAGTTCATTCATGCCACAAGTATTTTTCATCTGTCTCTTCGCAGACCGTAGAACAGTGGCTGAGGGGTACCGGGTGTTTAATAAATATGAGCTGGAGGACAGAATGGCTGGCTATCTTCCCTGAGCAGTGCTGTACCAAAGGGAATGCAAGCTTCACGACCCAGTGGGAGCTGCGCAACGTGCCCATCTGGACGAGGGCATCCACTACATGGCTTTCACAACATAAATCATCTGCACCTCTCTTCCTTTCTTATGCTCCATGTCTACAGTGGAGGAGGGAAATGAAGCAGGTTGCACATACCTCTGCATCTCTCCTGAAGCTTGTGCCCAGACCCACGCCACACTGGGCCACATGACAGGAGGCTGGATGTCAGCCTGAGGCACAGGGACGTCCACATTCATGCGAGGCACTCTTGAAAGTGTGTGGCCCTTCGTGCTGTGCTTTCTATTCATTGCAGGCAGACAAGGTGAGGATGAGCTGTGCATGCATGACAAAGGTGGATAAACTGAGGCCTACTGAACTTGCTTGTCTCATCCAGGGTGACAGAGTCAGCAAGTGGCAATGCGGGGACATGAATCCAAGTGCTTCACTGGGCCTCCTTGGTTTCCTGGTCCCTGCGTGGGGGAATTTAGAAAATAAAGACAAGAGGTAACAGCTGAGGTCAGGAGGAAGCCTGTTTGCCTGATTGGCAAAGAATCAAAAAACAGTAGTAGGAACATAGGCTTATACTTTTGCAGAGGTTGCCTAAGCAAATAATGGCTGAAGTTGTCCAGGCAGGATGTTTTCTCAAGACTAAGGCAGCCTCACTGCTCTAGGCCCCGAGGCCTTGTCTGGTCTTCATGCTTCTGACCAATTTCCAGCTTCAGATGCTCCCAACAGTGCCTGGCTCCAGTGCCCTCGAGTGTGGAGAAAACATCACAGATGAGCCAAGAAAAAACCATTATGTCTTCAAAGAGAGAGATGTGAGTAGGAATGATCAAACTGGGCCTGAGGATCAGTACTGTGGACCAAGAGGAAGGAGCAGTCGGGGACGCGGGACCTAGGGGCCTGGGAACCAAGAGCCTTTTATACCGGACCAAGAGTGGTTGGGGACCAAGGTCGTGTCTGCCCCTCTGCATCCACTTTCAGTACAGCCCACAATTGGAACACAATCATTTTTATTGTATATAAAACACTATCAAGTGCAAGATAAAGCAAAGCTTTCTGAGCCACTAAGAGAAAAACAAAGAGCATCAAGCAGATAAAACTGTAACTGGAGACTTTCTGAGTACTTAGGATTTTATTTTCCATAGATAAAAAGAAATCCTTTATTTTGAAGTAAACGTAGGCCCTCATCATCTATCTCTCTTGCACTCAGAAGAAAAGTCTGGTCTAAGCTTGGTCACAGGCCGCAGCTTTCTGGCCAGGGTCTGTTCTTTGTGAATAGTGTTGTGTTCTCTGTTATCTGGAGTGGGGGTGATGCAGCATCTCAGACACAGGTCCAGAAAGAACCAGAGCGCTGGGCCGTGAGGTCAGCACTGCAGTTACTGTGGACCACTGTTGGGAAGCATTGTTGTGGGATGCTGAATCCCCTTTACATGATTTAGCAGGCCCTAGGGGTTTCCAAAGCCATGGTGCCATCCCCTCAGCTGTATCACGTCCACAGTTGTATGAGTGGTGATTCCGGTGCCCACTGTGACATGACTGCCCTCAGCACAGAGTGCCTCGGTCATGACTTGGCAGTATGATCTCCCTGGAATGTTGGATTCCAGTTTCAGAGATGCTAAACTCCTCTGCACAACTGTAATCCTCCTCTTCTTCATCTTCATTGTCTTCCTGTAAAACATTTTATTATAGAGTCATTTAAGAATATGAAATGTAAAATTAAGAGTAATATGAAAGCATTGCATCAATCAACACAACCAAATAAACACTTTTTGAATTGGTGATAACATTTTGTTCAAAACGAGCTCTGGCTTCTGGCATGAAGGACCCTGTCTGGCACCATACCAGCTTTACCAGACATCCTTGGCCTGAGCTGGCGCTGGAGCAGTGACTGGAGATTAAGTTGCTCTGTGTTCTGAAAGCGTGTTTCTTGAGGCATGGGAAAGGGGGAAACATGAGCGCATCAAGTGCTGGCGTGCATGGGTGAGTGAGAGTTCGCAAGACCATCAGCACCACTGAAAGTAACCAGGAGCCTCCCCAGCAAATTGAGAAGCTCTGAAGTTCCTGGAGCAAAGTACTTGAACTGTCTCTACAAGCTCTGATTTTGATTTTTAAATCAAGGAAATGAAATTCTTCAACCCAGAGAATCTCTCTGCCCAGCCTAACCAGGGACTTTCCCATGAGGTAAGACAGAGCTGCACTTGGCAGACACAGCAGCTCCCTCCCAAGATGGGAGGCACAGCGAGGGCTCCTGGGATGATGTTCTTGCTGTCACCCTCAGAGGCAGGGCCAGGTGGGACTCTCCCTCCAGGCCCCTCCTGGCCCTCTGGTTCCGCATTCCATCAGCCATGCTAGATGTCATTTCTATTTTCAGACCAAATGGAAGCCAGGAAGACATGAGGACTCCAGGGAAAATCCCAGGAGCTGTTGAAAAGTCCCCGGAATTGTTCAAGGATGTTTCCAGTGTGGTGAAATTTATGTTTAGGGATGCAGCAGAATGCTCCTATTTGCCAAATCCTGATGCCAAGAATGACTAGGGGCATCAAAGACAGAGGGCACATGCAAAGCAAAGGATATAAAACAGTGCTGTGTGTGACTGAGTTTGAGAAGACTTAGGATGATGTGTAGTGAGTGGATATAGGATTGGACAATATTTAACAGACCCTAGCTATGGACCAGACATTCACTTACTCCTCCGTCTCATCCTATGACATATAGACCCTTGCCATTCTACTTCATAGGCATGTTGGCGGAGCCTCAGAGAGCTTGTGAAGGTCTCTCCTGGCCCTGGAAAGCAGAGAAGGCTTGCTGTGGGTGCAGACCACCTGGCGGCAGCTCTCTGCCTGTGTTCTGTGCAGCAGTGTCGCCCACCTCCCACTGTGACCTATGTGCGCTGCAGCCACTGCAGCCACTGGTCACCAGCTCTGGGCTCCCACCAGCAGGTTAGCTACCAGGCTGGGCATCTCTTCCTTCACAAGCTGCTAGTAGGAGAAGGCCTGCCTGGTTCTACTAATCTGAAGCCCTACAAACAAGAAACACGTGTGGGGCAGTGCACAGCTTAGTGAAGTGTTTGGCGGATGTTAGCTCAGTAGGACAGTTTGCAGCTTTCATTATTACTAGTCTGTGCCTCTCTTGAGTAACTGTGTCTAGCTGCACATGGTCCACAGCCCCCTTCTTCATCCATGTAACCTAAGTATCACAAAAGCCCTAGACGTGGCCTCTTGGAACTGTGGGAGACACAGCACTCTCATTGTCTGGACCCTGTGTCTCGGACTTTCTTCTTTTAGCTATGGATCTGCTGCATGGGGGTCGTGCTGGGGTTCCTCATCCTGGCCAGCGTACAACTGAGAATGGCTGCTGTCTGCTTCTGTATAATGTGTGAGTGAAAAGTTGTTCCCACATGTTTTAATAAGAATATTCAACATGGATTTTGTGTTACAGTGGCAGCTTTGAGCAGTTGCAACATGTGTGACCACAGGGCCACAGATTCACAATATTGTGGCTGAGTCCCCTAAGGAGGCAGTGGAGTGAGCTCTTTGCTGGCAAGCTGTAGCAATGTTAGTGTTAGAAATGACACCAGCTCCCTTGGTTTCAGAACAGAGTCCCAGCACCACCACCACCCCACACCCCTGACCCTCAAGGATAGCACCGCCCTGGAGAAATAATCGGTCATTTAAAATCCATCCATTTATTCTTATCTTTTTTTTGCCTTGGAAACTATTTTATATCCTCTAACTTTTCGTTGTGCTTTTTTTTTTTCTTAAGTATTTAGTGCAGGCTCTACAGGGTCTCACTACACAGATAGGACTCCTAGTGATTCTTTTGTTCTCAGCCTCCCAAGTTCTGGGATTACAGGCACACGCCACCATGCCCAATCTCAATCGAAGTCTCAGTGAGCCCTGGGGGCAGGGCTGGCACAGCACTCTGGGGATCAAACCCCAGTCTCTGCGTCTTCCTAAGCAGGTGCTTTAACCTGCTGTGCTATCTGGCCCTTTTTGACTGATTGATCAAATACTTGATGTCTTATTTAGTGTACAGCTCCATTAGGTTCCCCCAAACTTTTTCCACATATAGGACTAGAGAGATAGCTTGGCAGTCTAAGTGCCTGCTTGGCAAACACAAGGACCTGGGTTCAATCCCCAGCACTGGATGCCATGTCAGCCCAGGAACCTTGGGCGTGGTGACACACCTGTAATCGCAGAGCTAGGGAGACTGAGACAGAAGGGTTACTACAAGTATGAGTTGCATAGTGAGACCCTGTACCAAATAAAGAAATGAAAGATTGTTTTAGAAAAAAATTAAAAAAAAAAAAACTTAACTGTGTGGGGAACATTCTTGAAACCTGAATGCTGCTTCTATCTTTTCTCCACCTTTGTGGAAATAAGCCTGACCTTGGACTCAATTATTCCAAAAAAGACATTGAGAAGGAGACAGACAGCTGCCAACACTTTTCCCTGGCTTCCTCCTCCCTGCTAAGCGCTGATGTTCTAAGTGTAGGGGACAGGGCTGCCAATGTTCTAATAGGGCTCCATGAAGAACAGGACTACGAGGAAGAATCCACCAGAGTCGTGTGTCCATTGCCTTCCTAGCTTTGTAAGTTTCGCATCTCTCAAAATGTTGCTCATGGCGTTTCTTCCCCTTGTAAAAAGTATCCGGTATCACACATGGAATAAGCCCATTAAAAAAAAATTTTTTTTAACATCCACCTACTGAAATAGTGTTTAAAAAAAAAAAGAAGAAAACTTGGAAAGACTTCAATGCCTTGTGCTGCCAGGGACCAAAAATAAGATTTTAATTGAAATACAGATAAGATAGGAGCCTTTAATTCACTCTCTCCCGAAGCAACAGGACTTTGCTGGCTGCATCTGATAGATGACTTTTCCCTCTTCTTTCTTTTTCAGCTTAGGCTAGAATGAAATTACCTTATCTTCAGATGAAATATTTTAGGGATTTGGGGATTTTGTTTGCCTTGGGACAAAGGACAGAGTTTGTGACAAGATCGTTGTCCTTTCTCAGAGGCAGACTGCACCTGTCCTGCGGTTCTGGTGCTAGAGCACGGCTGCCACCTCATTGCCCTCTGGGTGTGATGCGGTCCTCTGCTTCTCAAAGCAGGCGACATGAGCATCTTAGAGCAGGAGAAAGGAAGGGCTCGAGCAGAATTCTGTGGCCATCGTACCAGACAAGGCACTTTTCTCCTCCAGCAAAAGAGCTTGTATAAAACATGCTGCTATAAAAGTGAGTGATGTTGTTCTTACCAGGGACTCCAAGGAACAATGCTCTTGGATCACGAAACCACTGTCATCACTTTCAGTGTAAGTAACGCCAACTCTTCTTCGCAGCCCCCCACCCACCCCAGCACCCCTCGGGCTTTTCGTTCTCCAGCCAGCCCAGGGCCACCACCCTCAGCACCACCCTCGGGCCTCATAATGGGGCAGAGAAACAAGGGCGCACAAAGTGCATGAGGCAGACTTCCAAGGCCACAGATAACTGAGTTACCTGGCTGTCGGCAGGGACGCATCTGAGTCACAGAAGCAGGATGGATGGTCTGCTTTTCCTCCTCTCCAGCTGCTGTTCATCTCGGCTCAGGCACCGAATCAATACAGCTTCACTCTAAGGCTGCTTCCGGCCCGGAAGGATCTCTCAGGCCCCGCTTCAGGTGGCGCTTGCAGCTCACCCTTCCATTTCACAGACAGGAGAGCAGCGCCCATCGCTTCCTTAGGGGACCTAGTGTAACAAATGTCCCGCTGTGTGACTGCATGGATACTGCAGACTTTATGAGTTCTAAATGAGGCTGAAACAAACAATATTTGTTGATAATCTGCATACTTGTTTTTCTCTTTTCAACCTTTGTGGCCAGGGAAATCTCAGCGGCTTTTATTTGATTCCAACATGTGCTTCTCTGGCTGTTTTGTGGACTTTGTGGAGAAACTCGAGTCTCAAAAACACGGGTGGCGCTTGACTCGGTGCACCCTGGGGTTACCCGGAAGGGAACGGTAGAAGAGTCAGAGGGAACCTGGAGTCGAGTGCTCGCCTCAAGGAAGAGGCTAAACCTCCAAAACAGCAGGGGGAAAGCCCACCCAAGGGGCTTCAGTGGGCCAAGACCCTGGTGCCGGTGGCCTCCGGATCCCAATTCACTCTTTCTGTCTCTCATGGCTCCCGACTTGGGTACCAGTCTGCGCGCCCTGCTGGGAGAGCAGGGGCCTGCCAAGTCTTATGTGTAAGCTCTGAGACGGTGGGGACCGGATGTGCTTGTTCACCACTGATGCAGTCTGTTAAAGTTGCACTTATGGCAAGTGTACCCCCTTTCCATCAGCACCCCGGAGAATAGGCAAGCTCTATAGCCGAAGCTTTTGTTATGCATGTTCCTGAAAATCACCTGCTTGGCAAGATGATGGCATGGATACCCCGGCACTGGTGTCTATCGTATGACACGCACACCACAGCAGGCTCCTGGGATCATTAAAAGCTCTAGAAGGTCTGCCATCACTGCCTTAGGGAAAGCCAGATGTGTGGTGCAGACCTATAACCCCAGCTCTCCGGCAGGCTAGGGCAGGAAACTGCAAGTTCAAGTCTAGTTGAGCAACTGAGCAAAAGCCTCACTGGAATTCTGGAGAGACTTGGGCATAACACTTAAAAACATCAGCAGGGCATGGAATAAAAAAAGTTAATAGAAAAGGAAGCACAGTTTTCACACAAGTCAACTAGTTAAAAAATGTATACTATATAAAACACGGCTTTGGGTCCAGAAAGTGGCTCATCACCTGCCTGTGGAGGGGACAGGGAAGAGCTCAGGCTTGTGGGCTACCCTTGGTGTGGGAAGGGAGATGGTAATGGGTGACTGGAGTGGACAGTGACCATCCCTGCTGGTCTTGTGTGCAATTCCGCATTTTCACTTAGCATCTCTCGTGGAGAAGATTGTGTGTAAACAAATGCCAAAGTTGTGTGATGCTCAAACTGTCCCTTAATCTGACGATCACCCAGAGATAAATGTGCATCTGCCAAGCAAAGAGTGCAGCAGAAATGGCTGCGCTTTCCCTCAGTGACCGAGTCTCCCTGGGAAGAGCAGCCAGCCCACTGGGGGGCTCCGCTCAGGGGGCGTCATGATGACGTGCTAGAGGGGTGGCGCATGCTCATCCTGACCTGCAGCCCAACACTCAGACACTGAGGGCCGTCTGCCTACAAGTTGGACGAGAGACCGTGGTGCCAGGTCACAGGAAAGCACTCGCATGGATGGCGCGGCCCAGCTGTGTGTGGAAGAAGGAAAACAGAGCGCTGTCTTCCCATCTTCTTTTTTTAAATTTATTTATCTGGTACAGCGTCTCACTATGCAGCTCAGACTCGTAGTGATCCTCCCATCTCAGCCTCTGCAGTGCTGGGATTATAGGCATACGCCACTATGCCCAGTTTTGGTGGCCAGCACAGCAAGCCTAGGGTTCAGGGGCCGGCACAGCGTGCAGTACTGGGGATCAAATCTGGGTCCTTGAGTTGGCTAGGCAGTGCTTAGACCATGGAGCCAGCTCCCCACCCCATCTTCCCATCTTCTAAAGCCTCAGTCTCTGCAGATTTCCCATTGTCCAGATCTGTCCAGCAGTCCTCGTGTGGTGAAGAAAATTAACCCCAGCCGTGACAGTGCACCTGTCACACACTCAACAGCAAGCCCCTCGCATTTGTGTGCCTCCCTTCACTTCACACCATCCCCTCACTGCCATTCAGCAGCGGTTCTTCTTGCCTACATAGGGGAGAACTGGAAACAAAGGGCATCAGTGAGCTGGGCAAGACCTCACCCCCAGCCCAGGTTGGAGAGAAGGCCAGGCTGAGTAGAAGACATCTCTGTGTTCCTGCACCCTGATCCTTTGGGAGCCTTTGGTCGGCAGCTCTCAGTGGCGCGCTCTGACCTTATGAAAGTCTCTCCTGCCTGGACTTCAATTTTCAGTTGGAGAGGGACACCACGAGGGCGGGTGCTGGACCTCAGTGTGGGCCCACATTAGGCACCCGCTTGGTGTCACACACAGCACGCAGACATGGCGCCCTCCTCTGTGTCTGACCCTCCTCATCCACGGCCTGAGCTGGAAATAGCCAGGCAGTTTAAAGCTCTGGGGTTCAGCTCCGCCAAGTAAGCACTGAACAAATCTTCTTTGGAAAAGGGGTCTGGGATGTAGCTCAGGGCTGTAGGCACCTGCGTAATCCTGAGTTCAATTCCCAGTACTGCAAAGGAAACAAAAATCTCTGGAAGGAGCTAAGAGTACTTGACTAGGCAGTGTGCAAGTGAATGTTTCTTTAAGACCACAGGTGCCATTTGTTTTGCACAATGAATGCAGAGAAAATTCTAGTTGTTTATAAAGAAGATACAAGAGATTGATCCTGAGGAAACGAACAGTATGATTCTCCTGTTGTTTCAATGACAGCTACTAATGGTTTTAATTTTAGTGGACCTGATGTAAGGACTAACTTTTGGACCACTCAGAAGTCCATTCCTTTGTTCAAGGATTAAAAACACAAAAAGCATTCTGAAGGGCCAGCCAAATAGCTACGCAGATTAACACAGTGGTTGAGGTTCCATCCCAGGCATGCCATGCTGGCCTCACCCCCGGGGCACACTGAGATGACTGAAATTGGGCGTGGTGGCGTGCACCTGTAATCCCAGCTCTTGGAAGGCAGAACACAGGCAGATCACCACAAGTCCAATCTACATAGTAAGACCCTATAGACCCTGCAGACCCTGTCCTAAAACACAAAAAGAAAAAGAAAAAAAAAAAAAAAGCATCCTGAAAATATGCTGGGTCACACAGGGCCTGCAGTCCCAGCCTTTGGAGGGCTCTGCCCACTGATTCGCACAGTGCTCACATCGGTCTGCACTCCCACCAGCAGTGGAGCAGGGTTCCTTCTTCCTCACAGGTACTCCAGCACTTCATATTCCCTGATTTCATGGTAATACAATCTGAACAAGACTTTAATTTGCATCTCTTGACTATTTTTTATATATTTATTTTTCCATTTATATATCTTCTTCATCTGAGAAGTGTGTACTCATCTAAGATGCTCAAAATCTTGGAGGAAACCCAAATGCCCATCAGCTCAAGGATGCATAAAAAAGATTATATATATATATAATCTTAGCCATGAATTGTAAACTTGAGACACTTCTGGGTAAATGGGCCCATCTTGAACTCATACCCTCAAGTGAAATGAATTGAACACACACGCTAAATATTCCACTATCTTCCTGGTGTGAGAAACTTGAAGAGTAAGTCAGGACCAAGATGTACCACGGATACTGTGAAACGGGAAGAAACTGTTCAAAAGGAAAGAGAGGCTAGAGGCAGGGGAGGAGAAAAGCAAGGAAGGGATGAGAAACAATGATCAAAGAACAGTAGTATGGAAACAGAGCTCTGTAAAGGGGGAAAAGTTGCTGAGGGAGGGGAGGGGAAGGGAGGGGACCGGGACACAAGGAAGCCAGATCCATCCTGTAGAAGTCCAAATTCCCTGTGGTGAATATGATCTTTATGCATAGTTAAATGATACCAAACAATTTCATATAAAATTAATAAATAAAATAAAAACTTATCAACTAAAATAATTTACTAAAGCTGAAGCCTCAAGCACCCTCCAACCCCTCACAAAATACTCGCATCTGCTGGCCAACCGGTGACTGCGCTTAGCAGACACAGCAGGTCCTGCGGCAGTGGCGGCTCTTGAGCCAGAGGGCTTGCTCCACCGTGGTTCCCTTCCACTCACTTGTGTTCTCCAAACTCCAGTTTCTCCCCACGACACAAAGCGTCTGACCAATTTCAGGTGATGCTGATCCAGAGGAATAAGCTTGAATCAAAGGAAGAGAAAGGAGCTGGGGGCTTCGTTCCTCCTTCCCACCAGCTCTGCTGTCCCGCTTTGTAAGAGGCTCCTGCAAGACGGTGCGAGGTGTGGCATGGCTTCTTCCCAGTGCCTGGCTTTCTGAATGAAGAAGGGAAGTGAGGCGGTACCTGGGCAGTGTCTGTCCTGGAGTGCGTAGACTCCCAATATGCTGGGTGGCGTGGCAGACCAGAGGCAGGGCAGAGTCCAGGCTGCAGCGCAGGGCTGAAGGTGCAAGGCTCTGGAACCCTTCTTGCTCGGCAAAGGCCATCTGCTCTCCTGAGAAAGCCTCTGACTGACCAGGCAAGGGCCACCCACGTCGTCAAAGGCAGTTACTGCACGTCCACCGATGCAGATTTTAACCTCCCCCCACCCCTCAAAAAAATAAAGCTCCTTCACAGCAACACCCAGAGTAATATAGAGCCAAACCTTCGGGTACCTTGAGCTAGCCACAATGACAGACACACAAAGGTATGGAGATTGTCGTTTACAGGATCCACAGTGACAAAGAGAACACTCCCCTGAGTCCAGAAGCCATTCTCACATGGAGACAAATTGAAATCTCAGGTGCCCGTGCTGAAATGTGGAGGTTTAGGTCCTTTGTTCCCAAGAAATGACACAGATCCAGGTGACAAAGAGCATAGAGGAAATCATGGAACAAAAACACTCAAAGACAGGCAAAGCGTACATTTCCTCAGGAATCTCAGCCACACATTTTTATTTGCAGTGCATTCGCACGAGCCTCACAGCCTCTGACCGTTTATCAACAGCGCGCTTCTTTTTCAGCATGAGCGCTCTTTCCTCCTGATAAGTAAATCTATTACTGAGGAGCTACACAAACTGCTCCTTTCTGCCAAGTGGGATCTTTGTGTCTTCACACAGTTTGTGCCTGCAAACGCCCACCCAGCTCACACCAGGGGTTGAGGCTGGACAGCCGACCCTGCATAGCCTGCCTCTGTGACATTTGCAACTGTTATTTAACCTTAGGGTTGTGATTCTCTCAAGTTAATATTGTCATCCCTGTTTTACAGATGGGAAAATTGAGTCGTAACGGGGTGGGAAGAGTTTTCCAGGAATGCGCAGCTTATCAGCGGTGCTGGTGAGTTTTCCACCCGTGCCCATCTGTGCTGAGGCCTGTGCTCATGCTGGTAGGTGCACCTCACTCCGAATCTTTTCAGAGCTTGGTTCTTCTTTGAGCCCTACATCATCTTCTTCCTCTGCTTTTTAGAAGATAAGCGTCCCAGAGTTTAAAATTTATTTATGCAAGATTCACACCTAAAAATTAAGAGTCCACTTTTGGGGTGCAAAAAGACAGTACTCTCTGACCCAGGTTGCGGGTACTAAGTGCAACCTATGGACTGAAGCGTAGACAAGCCCTGGAGATACAGCATACACAGAGAAAGAGTACAAAACTGGAAAAGAGAAATTTAGAAAGAAACCAAGGGGCTGGGGAGATAGCTCAGCCGTCTAACACCTGCCCGGCAAGTGTAAGGACCTGGGTCAACCCCCAGTACTGCATGTTCTGCTAGCCCCTATGCCTGCCACTGAAACTGAGCTGTGTGTCACTGCACACAGCTGTAATCCCAGCCCTGGGGAGGCTGGCTGAGACAAAAAGGCCACTACCAAGCTGTATAGTGAGACCCTGTATCACGTGAATAAATAAAACATTGAAAAAATTAAAGAGCAGCCAAAAATAGGAGAAATTAATGTAATCAGATTCAGGGAATATTAGAGTGGCTGCATCGGAAGAACCCCATGGAAATGTGTCCCTGTGGCACTGGCACTGGTCCTGGGGGCTGCCAGGGCCTCCCCATGGCTATCCCCACCCTCTAGAAGACCTCCCAAGGGCCATGCAGGGCACATTCACACCTTTGCATGGCTTGGAAGGTGCATGGGACTGCTCTTCTCAGATGCATCTCATCTGCATGTGCTGTGAATCGAACCCTTCCTGGGGTACACCAGCGGGGCCCGGGGAACACGACTACTGCTCTCCTCAAACGCGCAGGCTCCACTCTGCTCCTCCCCGGGCACAGCGCTTGATCTTTCTGATCATGCACACACACACATACACACACACACACACACACACACACACACACACACACACACTGAGGATACACTCACTTAAAACACACTGTATAATGATGTTTATTACCCAGAATAAAAACATTGTTATTGATGGTTACAATCAGGATGTCATCAAATATGAATGCTCGTATGCAGCCCGGGCCTTTCGACTGATTGTTTATGTAAATGAAAGTGTTTGCTCATCACGGTATCCGTTTGGGAAAGAAACAATCAGCCGGGTGCATTGTTTCTCTCTGTAATATCTTTTTAATATTCAGTTCACTAGAAACCAATCTGCAACAAAAGAAAAGTATATTAATGAACGTAAGGCTAAATTTAAGTCTATAGCAAGCGGGAAGTGGGCAAGGCCCGTGGTAGCTCCCGTAAGACAGAGACTGGGACTCCCACGGCGGGCCTTGGACTTAGGTCTCGCAGGAATCGGGGCTCAGGTCCTCCTTCCCTCTTTCTTCTGCTCAGCACCCAGTGAGTGAGGCCATGATCCAGCAGGCGTCAGCGCCCCAACTTGGAGCCGTCTGTTTCTATGTTCTCAGGGATTATAAAAGCGGTGTGGAGAAGACGCTCACGGGCAAGCCACCCATGAATAGGAAGCTCGCCGAGTCCATGGCTCCAGAAGTGCGTCCCAGTGCCCGTCTGTCTCAAAGGCCTCATCCTTTGTACCCTTTTAAAGGGAGGGGGGACATTGTGGCTCTAACATTTGTAATTAGACTCTAAATTTGTTATAAAAAGTAAGAAGGAAGGCAGCCTGTGGTCCTCTAGTGAAATGTACATCTTTGCTGCAAAGGACCACAGAGCAAAGAACTTTTAAGCTGTAGGCCAAGTAGCTTCTGTTGTAGCTCCTTATTTCTGCTGTTACAGTGTAACAGTAGCCACAAAATATGTCAACAGACACCCATGTCTGTGCCCGCAGTAAAGCTTCATCTACAAAATGGATTTGGCCTGCAGATCATAAAACACCGACTCTTCTTCAAAATATTATCTGTAGTATAGGGGCTGGAGAGCTAGCTCAGGGGTACAAGTGCCTGCCTGGCACATGCAAGGTCCTAAGTTCGATCCCCAGTTCAAAAAAAAAAAAAATTAAAAATAAATAAAAAATTAAAAAAATTATCTGTAGTATAAACCACAGGTCCTTAGCCACACAAGAGAGTCTTTACAAATAAGTGGAGGTTTACAAATAAACAGAGAATGACTTCTTGTTCTATTCTTTATAACTATTTATCGATTTTGTGTGTTAACCTTTCAAAGGTGTGAGCAATTCTACTATAAAGAAACTTCTGGAAGTTGGACTTACCTGACTTACTCAATGATCTTTGCATTTGTCTGCTTGTCCTTGCCTGTTTCAGATAGTTTGCTACCATTGTGACGAAATATCTGGAAAAAAAATAAACTTAAAAGAAGAAAGATTCACTTTGGAACATACATACTTTCGGGTTTCAGTCCATGACCAGCTGAACCCATTGCTGTAGGGCTGCGTGGTGGCAGAAACATCATGGCGGAAGGGCCTTCATGGCGGAAGGACCGTCAGGCCAGCGGGCATGGAGTGGGGAGGGAGAGGAAGCACACAGAAGAGGGCTTCCTTGCCATGCCTTTGTTTCTTTATGCCTGTACCCTATTGGATAATGCCACCACATTCAAGGTAAGCCTCCTCTCCCACTTTGCTGTCACACACGCCAATCATATTTGTAAACACTCTCACAGATAGGCCCTTTTCCATCCAGTCAAGTCAGGCACTCAAGATTAACTATGAGAACACACCAAGGACACTTGCCTAGGCGAATGTGGTCTTGAGTGTGCTTAGCAGCAGGCCCTGGGAGGCTGACAACAAGAGCGATTTTGCCCAGTTTTTGCTAACCCTCTATAGACTGTCTTAGAAGGAGCTGGAGTCTGGGAAGGTTAAGATACACAGCTGAGAGGCAGAAGGCCTGAGGGGCATAGGATGATCTAAACTGTCGTAACAGACTCAAGTCTGACCAACAGATAGCTTGTGCCACAGTAAGTTGGACATATTCAATGAAAGAAGGGGCCAAGCCTCAGTCTCAGTCTTTGCTTTGTTCCCAGTTAACTATGGAGGTTCTGGGAAACCGTTTCACCTTCCTGACCACCATCCGCAATGTTGCTTTCTTCCATCGCAAGACAAAGAGGTTTGTTGAGAAATTTCTTGAGTTCTGTTGCTCTGTTCTTATGGTTTCAACTCTTCCAACTCTAGCATTCATTTTTCTGCCTCTAAGGGAAGAGAGAAAGTGGAGGCAAATCACAGGGTGAGGACACAGCCTAAAAGGAGGACCTGACTTCTGACTTGGAACTGCATGAAAGTGAATAGGTGGTGTTTCTAAATCCCAAGGTGCAGGGGTCAAGCTCCCAGAAGGACAGGCAGATCAGCCGCACACAGGAGGAGGAGCTGTCGCCAGATTTGTGATCGGAGCAGTACAGCTCCTGCTCGGATGCCTGGTTCCACGTTTAGCCCTCATGAGGCCTTGCACAATCTGTCCCCTCTTTCTTTCTCAGACCCAGCTTCCCGGGGCATCGCGGCAGAGTATGAGTTTCAGATAGAGCTTGGGAAGCTGTTAGGACAAGCAGGGGACATTTCCATTCATCTCACTAGCACCACTGCAGTGGCTACTCTACATAAGTGTCAAGGGCAGAGCACAAGTACGCAGTGAACATTAAGTGTCTAATCCAACTGCCAAAGCTGGAGAAGTGTCAGCAATTTGCTTCTTAGCGTGGCGCGTGCAGCGGAGCCTCCTCCTCTGCAGAGTGGGAATGCTTTAGACCCCTGTGACTCAGAAACATTTGGAGAAAATGATTTGTAGTGTCTCAAACACTATTAAATGTGCTTGACATATCATTATACTTAAAAATGACAGCAATGATGCTACTAATAGAAACGCCTCACATTGGAACAGGGAGACAATCTCAATTTCTGCAGAGAAAATATGGTAGAAATGGCAGGGCAGTCTGTCCTGCCAAGGGGGAGGGAGAAATTGGCCTTGAATCCAAAAGTTTGCAAGGAGTTTTTTTTTTTTTTTAAGTCTCTGCTTTCTTGAAAATTTATCCAATTGAATTTCCTTTCAAAGGAGAACTGAATGATTCGTTCATTTCAGCTAGTCCCAAGCTTCATAAATACCATCTCTCTGCACAGTATATTACGTACATCATTTATTCAGTAGATATCATAATATATTCAGGGCTGCTCTTAGGGAGAGAAATTTCAATATTAGATAAAAATAGTGAGATGGCAATGGTAACTGTGTTTGTCTGGTACACAGAGTAAATAGGATTGTTAGCAATTGCTAAAGGCTCCGGGAAAAGATAGGGAAACAAAGATAGCTCACGCCAGACTCGGAGCCAAGCCTTTGCAGAGGTTCAAGGCAGGCTGATTACCTTCTGCCACCGTGTGCTTCTGAGCAGGCCCAGCGATGAGCGGCTGCTTTCTTATATCTCCTCCTAAGAATAGCTGAATGTTATCCTAATTAGAAATCTGCTCAGACTCAGAGGCAGACTGCTGTCACCCTCTCCCTCTGTCTCTGTCTCTGTGTCTCTCTGTTTCTCTGTTTCTGTCTGTCTCTCTCTCTCTGCATATCTCTGTCTCTCTGTCTGTCTGTCTTTTTGTCTCTCTCTTTCTTGTTCTGCATCACAGAGAATCACAGAGAGTCAGGGGACGTGTTTGAGCCCCTGTCACATAGCTGGTCTGGCTTGGGGCTTCTTCTGCCTCTCAGAGCATGGGTTCTTTCATGTGTCAGGACTAGACTGTCATGGCCTCCTGGCTCCAGTCTTCTTCCAGTCAGAGCTGACCTGTATGGCCTCTGACAAGGTCCAGGCTTGGCTCCTGGAGCTCATCTGATCCTACAACCACTGGCGGACACCCAGAACTTAAGCGACTGGCCCAAGGTCCCTTCTAAGCGGTGGCCGAGCCGGAGTTGCACTCTGACTCACAGCATACGCAACAGGGCCCAGCAGACGTGACAGCACCTCCATCAGGGCCCACTGCGGCCCAGTGACACACGAGCAGGCACAGTGATGCGCACAGCACAGCCCTCGGCTGCCTGGCAGCATGACACAGCAACGCAGTCCTGGCCCGTCAGGTCAGCAGGAGCAGATCCCACACAAGGGAACCTCCTGGGCTTGGAGAGGACCCCTCCTGAGGGGCACCCTGCAGTGGCTCTGAGGTGGTCCCAGTGACAACGTGCTTGCAGTG
The DNA here is from genome assembly GCA_004027915.1 of Capromys pilorides. NCBI lineage: Eukaryota > Metazoa > Chordata > Mammalia > Rodentia > Capromyidae > Capromys > Capromys pilorides. The sequence goes on along the minus strand of PVKN010002268.1, from coordinate 19,266 downwards.
GCCCTGAGAATTCTGTCCCAAGGGACCAGGATCTTGAACAACCCTATGATGCAGCCCCCACGATCATCACGCCCCACCTCTCAGAAGGCCCTGCCAGGCGAGGGTGGCTTGTTTCACTCTGCACTGGGCCACACAGTTCCGTTCAAATTCCTGTACCCAACTCACCCCCCACGCCTTGTCCTCGTCTTTTCTTTCCCGGCTGCAGACCCTCAGCCTTGGTGGACACCGCCTGACCCCCGGGCTCTGTCCTTCCAGCGCTCCTCTTGGCTCCCTGCACTGCACGCTGCATTTTGGGGCCCCGAGGGGCGTCAGTAGCTCAGGACGTGATCTCGCTCTGCCAGGCGTCACTTTCACCTCCTTAAAAGCTCGCTTGTTTCTGCACCCCTGGTAATAGCTTCTGTGTTGCTTGCTCAGACGTTTGGACCATTTCAAGCCCGGGAAATGTGACTCGGTCTTAATGGGGCTCAGCTGGAGTCTGCCGAACGAAGAGGAGGGAGTTCGGGTATGGCGAGGCCTTTCATCTTCTGCCCTGTTCCGTACACTTACAGAACTTGGCTCCGCACTGTGGACAACAGGCGCTTGCCCGCCGCACAGCCCCTCTCTCTGCCTCGGCCTCCGGGGAGCCGCCTGCCCCCGTGCACAGAAAGAAGGAAGGAAGGAAGGCTACCTTCCTAGCCACAAAGAGGCCACGTCCACAATGCCGGCTTCCTGGTAATTCTCGCAGGCAGATGAGAAAGCTGAGGTTCACACTCAATACCTGGGGTTGAGAAGCATAGAGACTGGTAGAAAGATAACAAACAGAAACAAACAGAATTTAAGGAAAGCACATCTGATTTTGAAGTGCACGTTCTTCTGCACTAAACTCGGCTCGTGATGGATTCACTCAGACGCTGAGCCGCTCACGACTTAACAGTTCCTGAATGTGAGGAGGGACCCTCAGAGGTGGGTTAGGGTTAGATCTGGATTTTATTTATCTATCTATCTATCTATCTATCTATCTATCTATCTATCTATCTATCTATCTCTTTTGGGACAAGGTTCAGGTTGGCCTTGAACTCACCAGTAATGCCCCTGCCTAGTTAAAGCTAGATGTTCTAAAGGAGGAAAAGTACCATAAAGTACTACTTCTCCTCCTCCTTTCTCTCACCCTTCTTCTTCTCCTCCTCCTCCTCCTGCTCCTCCTTCTTCTCTTCCTCCTTCTTCTTCTTCCTCTTGCTCTTCTTTGATGGCAGTAATGGTGGCACTAGGGATTGAACCCAGGGCCTTCACTCCAGTCCTTTTTTTGAGGTAGGATCTCCCTAAACTCTTAATTTACCCAGGCTGAGCTCGAACTTGCCATCCTCCTGCCTCAGCCTCCCAGAGTGCTGGAATTGAAATGGTCTTTTAATCTCCCTCTTGGTGTGCATAGTTCAGCCATGGCTTGCTCAGAGATGGTGCTCGCCTGGCCCTCAGCCCTGGGGCACTTCTTCCCTCTCCTCTGCTCTGGGCTCCTTCCTCTTCCCTCTCTGTAAGACCAACAGGATAGGCAGAAAACAGTTGAAGTCAAGAGGCTGGCTTTGGATTTTCCTTTTCTCCTCTTTGACTTTGTTTCACTGTTCTCCATGTGTCTGGAAAAATCTGTTGACCTCTGGGATTGGGTTTCTTGCTGCATAAAAGGAGGAACAAGTCTCAATAATCTCATGATTTTAAATTTCTTTGACTCCCCGTGACTTCTGCTGTCATGCAGCTCCAAAGACAGAGCGCCTGGGCACACACACGGAGCAGAGACCACCCCATGGACCCCTCCTTCAGCCTCTCCAGGTCGGCAGGGCTGGGCACTTCACTTCAGACTTTCAATGTGGAAACTCAGCTGAATATGTGGAACTGGCAGTGCTCTGCACCGGACAGAGTCTCTGAGCCATGCAGGCCTCACCCTGACATCCTCAGAAGGGCTGTGGTCCTCCCTGGACACAAAGAAGTGCAGCCTGCGTCCTGCTAGGCAATGCTGGCTCCTCAGGACTCACTATGAGCACAGCGCGGGAGCAGATTTTGCAAATAATGGAGGGTAAAGGAGAGAGAGAAAAGGAAGACAAAGGCTGAAGAGAAGGAGCCAGGGCCATGAACAGCCAGGCAGAGCAGAGGGAAAGCCAGAAACCCCTCAGACAGAGAGAAGCCAGAGAGGGCAGAGCTGGAGATGGAGAAGCTCGGGGCTTGTGCTGCGTTAGGTGAACTGTTCCACGTTTGGGAGACCAGGCCCTCCGGTCTGTCCCACAGGGCACTGCCACCTTCAGCTCACACTCAAGATCATTCTCTGAAGCTTCTCCGGAAGTCTGGGCAGAACTGGGCCTGCCAGGCCCCAGTGCCCAGGCCTGGCCAGTCTGCGCTGCTGTCTCCACATGGGACCCCGTCCTCACCTGAAGGCAGAAACACAGCTGGGCTCAGAAGCACAGGATTGGATCCAGACATCTGAGGGAAGCGATTCTCCAGCTGAAGCGGGCAGATGTGGGGTTGGGGGCCAGGACACAAGTACCCATGGAGGGGGCACTGTTTATATTCCAAGCCAGCGAGATCAGGAAGTGCCAGAGCATCACACCCAAGAGGTACTGGGGCTGCCATCCCCACCACAAGCACCCTCAGCATCCCACAGCTCCTCGCTCAGCTGCCAGTGCACAGGTAGCCAGAACACAAGAATCTTGGGGCCATGTAACCCTGAAGCAAGATAAACCTCCACCCTCTCCACGCTTCCCAGGCAGTGGAGGACTCAGTATAAATTTAAATAGCTCTACAAAACTTTTGTAAAGAGAGAAATAAGAAAGCACTAAAAGCCTACATGGGTTGGCACATAAGGCACGAGCACAGTTTTCTTATGTAGAAAATGGCTCCAATGCAAGCCACGTCACCAGATGCTGTGCAGAGGGGAGGTGATCGTGCAGTGTGTTCGTTGGGCCGGCATATCACCAAGTGCCCCACGTAGGCCCAAGTCCCTCCTGGGCTCTGCACAGGGGATGCTTGTGCCAATCTTAAGTTGACGTCCCTACCGTGTGGGCTCATTTTCTCTTCTTTCACCCTTAGTAGGTTAGTAAGAGGAACAGTGAACCAGAAATGGAGAAGCCATCAGGACGCAGAGCTTTCTGAAAACACATCCTTCCAAATTGTACAGCTCCATCCTGGCCAGATGACAGGGGCCCTGCAAGCTGGTGCAGATGCAGACACGTCCCTGCAAAATCACACAGCCTGGGTATGCAACACATGTACGCTCCGTGCCAAGTGCTTATAAACAAACGACAGCCATGGTAAGATGCTGCAAGGCTCAGGCCACGACATCGCAGGATGGGGGAGGCGTCTAGACTCAGATTCGGACCCAGAGCTTGTGTGTTTCCATCAGCGAGAGAGCCGGGACCGCTGCAGGGCTCCCAGCCGGCTCGTGCCTGGCCCAGCCCTCTCCTGCTCCCCGCTCAGCAGAGCCACCCAGAGCTCACGGCTCCCATCCAGATGCCTTACGTCTGTGCTCGAGCTGTGGACAGTGCCATCTTTCCTGATCAACTTCAGAAACTCAACTAAGAACTTCCCGCTCCCCACCGCAAAGCCAGTCGCAGCTCACGCCGAAAGCATCTTCAGTGAAATGGGTCATAAAAATCCCCCTCTATTCCTATCCTTGATGCCGTCGTTAAAGAAGAGAGGGGGTGACAAAGTGAAGGGGAAAACACTGTGATTCTTTTATGTGAAGATTACATTTAAAAATAACCGACTAACCGTCTGCACTTTTCGGGGCCTGACGTCTCGAAACGCATTTAGATTGATGCAGACTGGGGCTGAAGTTCCGTGCCGAGGAAGCAGTCAAGTGCTCTTAATAGGAATTGCAGTTTCTCGACATCTGTTAGGGAAAAGGGAACGGCGAAACAACAATTTAGAGTGAGATTGGTTTTGTTAAATGCATTTAAATTCCAAGATTAGTGGTGTTCTTTCTTTTTCAATTAGCATTCACTTGGAGAAAGGTTACAGATGAAAGGGCCGAAGAAGACGCGGGTGCTTTTGCTCCCCCTCTGAGAGGGTACTCCGAAGCCTACTAAAACTGAGACGGGGAGAAAACACAGACCTAAGGAACGGAGCACAGGGCCAGACCGGGGCAGCGACTCGTGCAGACAAACCGTTGAAGACACAGAAATAAAATAGAAATACATTGGCATCCGGATTGGATGATCCTGTCCTCTAGGCAGAAAAATCATAAACTGCTTTGAGAAAATAGAGAGTTGTATTTTCCAAGTCAGTTACTAAGCAAAATCTGTGCTGCGTTTCCGATCTTGCCACGACTCTGTCTGAGAGCATAAAGGGCTGTAAGGAGCTGGAGGTTTTTTTCTTTTTTCTTTTTTTTTTTTTTTTTTCCTTTTTGATAGAAACATAAACAGAGACAAAAAATGTAGGGAATGTTTCACCTGTTTTACTGCCATTAAATAAACCTCATCTGCTACCAAGCTGTTTTGGGTGACATTTGTTAAATAAATACATTTTGTGGGAAGCTGGAATCTGAAGAACACAGACATGAAGCCAATGTTCCCAGGTAAATTTGGTTTCCCAGCGCCCTCAGCCCTGCCCCGAGGGGACAGTGCAGTGGCAAATTAGATTCACACTTCCACATCCGTATTTTATTTTCAGTTTATGCAGTACCAGCCCGGAGTGCACGGCATTGCTACCGAAGTTTCTCCTGATTCTTCTTCTGCTCTCCGTGCCACCTCCTTATTCCCTGCTCCTTTGTTTATTCTTTGTTCCTCCCTCCCTGCACAAGCCATCTTTACCACCTCCCTTTTGTGACAAATTAGAAGCAAACCCACTCTTGACGCTTCTCTCTGACTCCACTGCTGGCTTGCTCAGCGTGTACACTATGTGCTCGCGACCTTTAAACCACAGTTCAGTCATCATCACTGTCCAAAACGTGCATGGTGAGAAGGCACGGAAGGTACCGTCCGCCCTGCTCTTGTTATTTCTAATCAAAAGGCTAGTAAGCTGATCTTTAAAGCATCTCTCATGCGCGTTTCCTGTGGGCCCTTCGAGAGGTACAGGATGGATGCGTCTCCCGATGACTTCCTGTGTGTAAGGTGGCAGCAATTCTGCAGACAAGGAGGCAGTTTTGCATCTGGGGCTCTGTGCCCCGGCGGCGGAGGTCTTTCCAGTTCCAGGGAGCAGATGGAGAACCCACGCATGGCCGCAGCAGCCCACGGTTCTAGATCGTTCTGCAGCCGGGCTCGGGCCACCTGGGTGCCTCTGCAGGCAGGGATCTGCCGCCTTCTCAGTGGCTCCTTCTGAGAAATTTCCTTCCCCGGTTCCTTTCAATTATCTGTCAATTTTCAAAATGCAAATAGAAACAAGCAGACATCACTCCGATCCTCGCCAACTGACTCCTCCCAAGCAGCAGACCCCGAGCGCGTGGAGCTCAATATGCTCCCTTCCCTTTTTTAAGTGGAATTAATATTACTGAGCAGATTTTGGTCGGCTTCCAGGAGCTTAGTGTGTGGAGAGGCGGGATTTTATTTTAGAAGCACAAGTTGGTTTGAAAAATGTGAACTTAGCCCAGCATTTTCTTTGTTCCACACTTCTTGCTAGACATATTTTATTTTTCTAAAAAAAATTAAAAAGCCATCTATCCACACTCACACACATGCCTTACGCCAGTGTATGATTACTATTTAGAATACTTTAAAAATTATTTTATATAACACAGAAAAGTATAAAGAGGAGGAGGGAAAGGGCCTATGACTTCGACATCAAAGGCTCGTCAGCAATTGGCACCATGGCTGAGGTCTCTTCCCCTGTCATGCACGTTCTGCATGCTCAGCTCTCAGCACACCTACAATTTCATGTGCTATATCTTCTCTCACGTGTCCATAGTATTTTCTTCATATCATTGACCTGTGTTTATTAACATAACCTACCACACACCTATAATGTTTAACCTAATCATTCTCCTATTGGGAGCATGTTATAGTTCTCTTTGCCTTTTCTTCATAATTGCTGAGATAAAACAGTCCAGGTGCAGTGGCTGTCGAGGCTGGGTCCTTTGCTTAGAATAGATTCCTGGAATTACTAGGTCAGAGGGTGTTAGCATAGTTAATGTTCCTGATGTACATTGGCAAATTGCCCTTCATAGAAATAACACAATTTACCCTCCTGCAAATAGCACCTCAGAGTACCTCCCTCCCCTGCGCTGGGAATTTTTTAATTCTCTGAAAATTCAAACAATAGGAAAAATTGTAACTTCAGCCTAGAATAATTTGGTAAAGCATGCCCCAAGTAATAGACTCATTTTTAAAAATACTTTAATTCATAGAGAAACATAAAAGCTTATTGCCGGGTGATTTTAACCTATAAGTGCTTTAAAAACAGTATGCATCAAGGTACAAAGCAGAGTATCATGTTAAAAAAACCTATCGTATTTTGAATATGCTAGAGAAGTTATCCCAGGGAATATTTCACTAAGCAGGGATGATGCTAACAGATTGGACACAGTCTAAGGAAGCTCTTAATCAATTTTCCCTTTGATTGACAGGGGTATTCTGAAGATCTCACATACCTGGGCTTGACACTGTGCCAAAGGGTGGTGGACTCACCCCAGGGACCTGGGCAGAAACTGAGAGAGGGAGAAGGAATAAAGGTACCTGAGATGCTGCCCCTGAGTGTCTTTTTGGAATTTGGTGGCAGATAGAAATCTGTTGAAAGATCCTCTGAAACAAGGGCAGGAAGAGAAAATGTAAGGAAAGCCCCTCCTGCAAAAGAGCTCGCCAAAGACAACTTGAGGGTCACCAAAAATCACATTGCGCCCTCACAGTATGAGGTGCAAGAAGAAAGGTGTTGGGGTCTCCCTGCGTGTCCCTGGGCTGCTCTGCGGCAGTGCAGTCAGGCCGCCTCCTCCCAGCTTCCTGCTGGGCTTTGGAGTTTTCCTGGGAGACTCGTCGCACAGCAAATCTCTAAAGATCTCACAAGAGTTCCAATGACTGGAGGGGGATTTTTGCGGGCTATGGGGAAGATCGAGCACTCCTAGAGCAAAGTCAGCAATGGACAGGTACTGAAAATGCCAACTGCGGACACTTACCAAAAGTTTCCAGCAGTTTGAAAGTAGTTACTGCTGTACCACTGATTAGTCAAAATCAAACCAGGGGGAAAAAAAATGAGTAAGAAGGAAAAGAAATCCAAGAACCACAAACTCAGAGAAGCATATTCTACCTCCCCAAACCCTCAAGTCCCTGAGCCTTCAGATTTCGTAGGGCAGAGCACCCCCTTCTGTGGGGATGGCAGTTTCATTGCAGAACCCTCCTTCCAGTGATCAATTCCCGCTTAATGAAGTGTTCCCTAAATTAAATCTACCCTTTCGAAAGGTTACTCTCCAAACAAAATGAACAAGAAAATGCCTCCAGTCCATATAAATGTCATCCTGCCCTCCAGTAAATCTATTTTAATCACTATTTTTAGGAAAGCTATCTGATGGAACAGGAGAGAAACTCAGTTACCCTGTGTAGGAAAGCAGCTGTCAGAAGAAGGGTCACAAACAGTGTCTCCCCCTCCAGAGACGCAGGAGATACTTTGTTCTACAAATAATTCGTCCTTTTCTTTTTTACTATGGGCCCCACTGATAACAGGACGAGAGGGACGCTGGTATCAGCGCAGCTCCAAATATGCCACGGCTCTTCCGCAGACATTTTCTAGCTAATTCCTTACCACCAGATTCTTCGAGACTTGTTCCCCCTTCTCCAGATAGAGATAAAACTAGAGCCCCAGGGCACTGGGCCAGTGCTTCGATTGGACAGCCTTGAGCCACAAAGGGAGAGGTAAGACTCGTTGCCCTCACCCAAGGGCATTAGTCCTATTTTCCCTGAGTTCTGGAGGCCCATTTAAAAGAAATAGTGTGGGAGAATGATCCCATCAAATGACATGTCATAGAGGGGTTGCTTCTGTCATGCTCAGAAGCCAGCCCCTGACCAGGGTGTCCGGTGGCCACAGGGCGCCACTGCCAAAGGCAGACAGCATCTAGGACATGGATGTGTTGACCATCACTCAGCCCACAAAGGACAACCAGGTGGGGCTGTAAATTGCCACCACAGACGGTGAGGCTGGGCGAGGGATGAGCAGTAGGTGTCCCTGATGCCAACCCCGATGCGTCTCGTCCTGGGCGCCTTCGGAGGCATTGATATGCTTTGCAAAGCTCATGTGCAGAGGCAGGCTTCGGTGCTTATGTTTTTTGGAATTAAGTTGCATGACTGTGCCTTGCTCTCTAAAATGTGTAAATGTGTCAATTATGCTAAAACAGATTGCCAGTGCAAGTTGAAGAAATGGAAAATATGGTGCACTCTCACGGCAAGAGTGCAAGGGGCAGGGGCGTGGCCTACTGCCTGGTGCTCCAGCAGCCGCCAAGCTCTCCACCTGAGGAGCTCTGGAGGGGTCAGAGAGAAGGTGGAGGGACACACAGAGGAACCACAACCTCAGTGCCAGCTAATCGCAATCTCTTCTACTTACACAAAAGCGGTTATGTGAATTGTGCACATTATACCAGTTTTTGTTTCCCAGTCAGATTTAAGTTCCCCCATTTACCATATCCTACCAGAAAGGCCACAGGAACATGCCGAATCTTGATCCTGATGATTTGCAAGATGTAAAAGAACAAAACAAAAAAGTCCCTATGTAGCACCACAATTCCATAACTACCACAGATGTTTGTGTATACGCATGTGCATGAAAATATAGTTAGTTGTGTCTTCTTGCAACTCACTGCAGTGTTGCTTCCAGTTTTCATGACGGAAGAGCAGCCTAGCCCATGACAATGTCTTAAGCCCTCAGACAACCCTGATTCTAAGGACATGCAAGCAGGCTGGGCCTCCTCTCATAAGCTGAGAAGGGAGAGCAAGTTGTGCAGCCTAAGACTTGCATGGAATGAACCAGTCACAGGGAAATTTTGTTGGGCCAGGAATGATTTCGTGGCTCATGAAGACCAAACCTTGCCTATTATTGCTGAGGAAATCGATGAAACATAGCTGAGACCTATTCGCTCATTCCATAAGGAAGAACATTCAGGGCGTCCGGTTACTTTCCAGCACACACTGCAAAGTCTGCTAAATCCACACCTACCAACTCCTTCCTCTCTGTTCTCCAGGCAGGCCATTCGGAGATTCAGCAAGATCACTTTGAAAATTGGCACCATGCTTCCTCTCATTCCAAAGGCGCTTCAAGAAAGAGATAAGACCCTAGCTGTGAGTTAAACAGACAATAAACATTGCACATTTTCCAAAAGGTCACGACTTGCACCTTGGAAAGGAATAAACACAGACACACATTGAAAGGTAGGATTTTTCCAACATAGTCAAGGAATAGACACATATTTTTTTCAGAAATCCATTGACACAGGCAGACCAAGTTAATTGAAGGCAGGTCTGGGACAGGAACACAAGCGCCTAATTGTAGATGAAGACTTCAGGGAGTCCTCTGGACTTGAGCTTTGTATTTTCTTGCGTCCCTCCCCCTTCCTTTTCTATTGCTCACTCTGCTTCCTTTTATTTACCAAGAGGAGAAGGCAGCAGGAGGCTGAGCCCCGTGCTGAACTGGCACTGCCCTGAGGACGTCCACCCCTCTATTGTAGCCCTGAACAGTATCTGCCTTACAGAGTAGAAATACAGGGTTAGGAAGTGAACCAATACTTCAGTTTAATTCTGAGAATATTTGGGGCTGGCGAATGAAGAACCTGAAAGCCCGTTCACATCAGTGGCGGAGCCTTGCCTGGCGTCGAAGCCTGAGCCCGATGCCCCGTCTGTCTCTCACCAGTACCATGGGCAGCAAGACCTGGCAGCGAATGCGGATGCTGAACGCAGCGTTTCCCGTTCCTGCACACTGGCTTGTTACGCACCCCCAGCCAAGCTAGAGAGACCCCAGACCAAGTCCACGCAAAGAACCCAGAATGTCTGCGGAGGCAGAAGTGCCTCTGCCAGCCATGATTCACAAGCAGGATTTGGGATTTCTGGTGTTCCGTGACCCCGGAAATCATCTAGACACTGCCAAAGAACCACCAAGTGATTTAACCCTGTTTTCATCACTCGTAAGTAAATCCAATTATTATATGAAAATTCTTTGTCTTCATATCTGCTGAGCAGCTAGCTGTGAGTCTCCTGAGATCAAAGTACACTTATTTGTCCTGATTCCTTTAAATTTTTTTGCATTTCCATCTCCTCACGTGCTGTTGCCCATCACTTAACAGATATTTAACAAATATTAGACAAATGCAAGAATGAAACCTGAAAGTCAATCAGACAAAGAAACTACATTTTGTTTGTTTTGTTTTGCTTTAAGTAGCTCTCAAGTGCTTTGAGCCTCTGGTCCTTTGAAAGCCTTCTTGGCTGTGCTGCTATTTTTCAAATCATTTTTTTTTATACCTGCAACTCTAAACGTGGTCTAGTTTATTCAGCCTTTCGATCTAAATATCCAAATGAAGTCTCAAGGTATAATGCAAAAATTAATATCTTTATTGAGAGGTATGACCTGTGATTCTCCTGGTATTCTATTTTGATTGAAGGTAGGTAAGTGTAAATAACACTAGGAAGTGTTTTTTTTAAGCCCGGGAACACATACTGTGTGGCAGATGTCACCCTGAGCATTTTCATACATATCATTTAATCATCCCAGCGATGCATATTATGTCAACCTTCTCCCACCTCCTGACGTCTCACTCCAGAAGGAAGGACCACATTCAAGGTCACCGAGGCGGTGGTGGAACTGGAATTTGAATCCATGTCTGTCAGTCATGGCAACCACATAGAAATATAAAAATGAAATATTCTTTTAAAAATAACTCAAGATTCTGGAGGATCAATCTTGAGTGCTCCATATTTACCCAGACGCTCTGTCAAAGAGTGCCATTTATCAGGAAACTGCTTCACAAGAACTTTAACAATTTAGTTTCCCAAGTGATTGATTTCAGAGTTGACTCTCATTAGATTCTTGCAGGCTATGTTTAGCAAAATGGATTATGTAATCCATTTTTTGAACTGAATTTTTATTATCAAATATATTTTCTAGTCAACTAGTCATGATTGAACTTTTTTGATGGCTCCAACTTCAAAACTACATCTTACATAATTTTAAAATCCGGCACTAAAAACTATGTTGAGAAATATAAATTAGCATTTCTAGAGAGGAAGAATGACGTGCGTTATCTGAGTTTTCTCTGGAAGCAAGGAAAAGCCTGAAGATGGCTGCAGGGCCACCTGCCCTGACACTTGCGGGTCTGTGGCTGTGAGGAGTCACATCGTCTCTTTGGGCCTCAGTTTGCTCATCTGTAAGCTGGGGGTTTTACAAGACCACTGCTTTTCAAATTACTGCAAATGCTCAGAGAAAATGATTATTGTAAAAAGCACACACCTTCTAAAGAGAACCCACTCTGCCACAGACAGATCCGCCACCAATGCGGGCAGCCACAGGCCCAGGTTTCATCAGGAAAGAGAACACGAGCAATTACTCAAAAATTAGTTTACCTGTGCCAGTAACTTGAAAGAACTTAATCAAATTGATACAGTTGTGGCTACACCCTTTGTTAGGAATCCATTGTTTCCCATTATGAAATCCAGCCCTGCTCACTCTTAATCCTGAAAAGTCAGAGCCCTCACTGAATATACTACAGTTATTAGCATTATCATCATTGCCTTATGGAGGTTGAGGTGATCGTCGTTGTGCGCTCGCTCTGTCCTGCTTAAGATCCAGTGTACACGGCCGAGAGCCCCACCAGGCCTCCGCATCGGGCGGGGGTGGAGTCCGCTCCTGGCGCCTCTCCAGCTGGGGTAATTGCATTCTGCTCACCAAAAACTCCCCAGGGTTTTCCCCGGAGAAAGTCTCCTTCGTTTCCTGCTCACAGCCAGCTGTCCTGAGGGGCAGGAAACCAGCTGCCACGTTGCTTACCCTGAGGTGGCACAGGTTCCAGGAAGCCCCGAATATTCCTACGCCCAGGACTTTAGAGAGAATCTGTGAACATCCAGGCATTTTCCTGCTCTGAAGAAGAAATAAAGAAAGCAAAACAAAGAATGTTTTCTGAAGAATGCTTATCAGTGGGTGCTGCAATTCAGAGGGTTTTTTTTTTGGGGGGGGGTTGGGGATATGGCTTTCTGTTTGCATGTTTTTGAAGTTAAAAAAAAAAAAAAAGCTCAACCGTTACATAAGCTCATGACCCTCCAGCTGTCACCTCTCCAATCAGGGAATTGACGATCTATTTTGTTTCAGTTCTCCATGGTTAAAGATGACCTATCATACCTTCTAATTAGCTACTGAGTTTCCTGTAAGACTGCTGCAGTCAGAGCTAAAGTTGTGAGAAAGCCTCGACTTCTTTCTGCACTGTGATCTTGCAGATGTGACTTCAAATGAGGACACGATGCTGTTTATGTGATGTGTGGTGAAAGGGATGGGTAGATGTTTGTGGCTTCATGCAGGCCCCCCTAGAACCCAAAGCAGAAGATGAAACATGACACGCCTTTGTAAGCCATCCAAAACTACTACCCCCAGCTCATACATGTCATATGTATGTAATCAACTTTCATTGCTTCTTGGATTACATTCTGTGAGCACAGAACTCTTCTTTGCCAATGTAACCACCATAAGAGAGCCCGGAAGTGTCATTAACAAAGAGCTGTGTGATTTCAACATAATGAAATATTTAGAAAACTCTAGCTTCTACCAATGCTAATTTTGGTGAAAGCAAAGGTTTAGAGATAATAGTTCATACACAAATGTAAGATCACAATTAGAACCTTTATAGGCTAAAGCAAGCAACTATCCATCCATTTGTCCATTCATTCATTCAATCACTCACTCATTCATTCATTTATTCATTCCTCAGTTCTTCCTGTAATCCACCCTAAACCAGTCAAGAGCATTATCATCTGAAACAGAAATTTCTAGAAATCACAAACGATGAACATACTATGGTCCCAGCCAGACTTTGTCATACTCAGAAAGTCAAGGGAGCTGATTGATGTTTTATGGCTAGACTCACACTGACCATGTTCAAAAAAGCATGCAAGTGCAGCTATCATGATGTTAACAGATTCACTGTCAATGAGTGATGGACCAGCCAGTGACAAAAGGCTTGTGTGGGTAAAAGCTCTCATTGATGCACAAGCATTGCTGAGGGAGTGGGGCAAGGGGGCTCAAAGGGTGGGTGAGCGAGGGCTTCTAACACATGGCTGGGACAGTTTCACACCTGTGGAAAGCTCTGAGCAAGGACTGCTTTCACCGGCACAGTTCTGAGCCCTGGTAGGTCCAGAAGGCTGGACTCATTGTTTGTCTGTCCTGGGTTGCTTATCCTCCAACTGATCACCCAGACTTTATCTCTGATCAATGTAACAAGTGCCACCAAGCACCCACTTCTTAAACAACAGCCTCACTTCATTCCTAATTCTCAGACATTATTGCTGAGCCCTGGGTCAAGGGTCCAGTGATGCCCACACTCCCATGCAGATGTTCAAAACTTGTGGTGACTTTCCGCCAACAAGGGGCTAAGCCACTCACTGTGTGCGTGCTTGGGGCAAATTTCCGGGCAATCCAAACTTGGCTCATCACACACCACCCCAAGCACGCTGCTGTTCTTACCCTGGGTCTCAGAACAGTCTGACACTTAGTTCTCAATCCTGCATGTGAAATTTCCAGCGTGCCCGAGAAATTCTTCTTTGCCTTTGATGACTTTGCTGAATGTTTCTTTCTCCAAGTGTTTCTTACACCTTCCTCTTTCTGCCTGTTCTCCCTGAGTCAATGGGAGCCCAAAGCCAGCTACTTCTAGATGACCTCCTCCTGTGAGCACTTAATTCCCACTGAATAAAGCCTGTGCCTCCACTGAATCACTTGCTGGCACAGAATGCTTTGCTGAACTCCCTACACTGCAGCCAAGGGACTATGGTCCTTCGTCTGGGCTTTAGGACCTTTCAGTGAACTACGCCCCCTAATTACATATGACCAACAATGTACATCACTTAAGACCTGAAGATCTGGATCATAGCTGTACTACTACTGGTTATAAGCTTGAGGGAGATGTAAGTTACCCATAGTGGTGGTGGTCACAGAGGACATGTGAGTGCTTTTGCAAAGTGTCTGAGGCTCCAGAAAGTTCTCTCCAGTTAGTCAGAGTGCTGAGCTCCCAATAGGCCATGGTTGTGAATCATAAATTATCCTCACCTCGAGAGTCCTCGTCCTAGTTGTTCTTTCCATCTTTGTTTATTTTTCTCTGCTGTTTATTGGTGAGGTTTTTTTATTACTTTTAATAAGAAATAACAATGTGACGGTTTCAAAACACGTAAGCAGTATATTCCCGATATCTGATACAATGCATATTGTTGTCTTCCTAGTAGTTATACAGAGCACAGGGTGTAGACGTTATAATTTTTCTAATCATTATTGGTACAAATTTTTTTTTCTCATTGAACTAAGAGAAAGAGATTGTCCATTCTTGTTCACCTTGTTTGCTCTCACAGGTCAAGGCAAGGTTCAGATGCCGCCTCCCTTGGAGATCTCTTCTGAGAAAGCAGACCTCAGGTTATGCTTTCCACAGCAACTTCCAGCGCTCACATTGGAAGCATGTGTGATTTCTTGTGTTGGTCTCTGCTGGAACGTGGGCTCCATAGCAGATAAGATCTTTTCCCCACATTTTTTCAATAAATATTTGAGGAATGACAGTAGAGGTTTGGGTGTTTGAGAGGATGGTTTCAAGTTGTAGAACATGACAGGAATCACAAGATCTTCCCCAACTCATGAAAGGCACACTGAAATAGGAACTCGTGGTTGGGCCAAGCTTACTTTCTCTACAGATGAGGAACTTAAACATGATTACCTGTGTCTGTCTAGTAAGTGCAAAGTCATGTGTCTCTGTGGCCTTCTAAATGCCCAGCTCTTTCACAAGAGCCAAATCATCTTGAAATTAGCATCTATGGCTCTCTGGATGGGCCACCAAGAGAGATATCGCCTCCAGAGATGAACATGTTCTCAGGACTTTTCTTTTTTTCTTTCTCCTTTTTTTTTTTTTTTTTTTTTTTTTTTTTTTTTTTTTTTTTTTTGTGGTACCAGGGAGTGGACTCAGGACCCTGAACTTGCCAGGCAAGTGCTTATTCTATTGAGCTATCTCCCTGGCCCCTGGTCTTTCTTCATGGATAGAAAAATATCCCTTTATGGATGATACCCAGGGCTTATGAATGCAGTAGGAGCCAGCAGTCAAATCAGCAGGACGGGAATGGGACCAGCAGGCCCCAGCAGGAATTCGCAAGATGCCAGGATGGTGCTCTGGAAAGAGAAACTAGAAGACAAACAGAAGTGGTTCACCAATGGGATGACACAGGCTTCATCTCTCTCTCTCTTCTGTTTTGTCTAAATTCCGTGTGTGCCTACCGACTTCTGTGTCACCCTGAAATACTGAATATTCTCCTATTGTGGAAAGAGAACGCAGCAGAAGTCAGAGGCCCGGTATACTGAGCCCGGCTCCAGCTGGGAAAGCCACGCCTACTGACTGAACCTCAATTTCCTTATCTGCATAATGATTTTATTTCAATAATTCTTGCGTGACCTAGGTCAGATATGTAGGGAATTTGTAAGCTCATTTGGTAAATTCTTTCTGCAGTCACAAAGTCCTGCACAAATACAGACTTGCTTACCCATCACGAAATCTTATTAAACGGCATCTTGCTTTGTTTGGTTCCGTTGTTCAGAAAGAAGTGTTTATCCTGATCTTGCATTTCACGAGTTCACAGGAATTTTAAATCTAATTTGACTTCTCTTGATTCTGGCTTTCTCTTGACTTCCTATTTCAGGAGGAAAGCTAACGGAGGATCTATTCCTTTTTGGTTTCAGGTTCCAACGGCAGGGCGTTTTTTGCATTCTGATTGCAAGCACAGCCTAACAAAGCCATATTTAAACGCAGGGAAATGTCACTTACATGTTAAAAAGCTCACAGAAGCCAGTCTGTCTGTGCTGAATCTTTGAAGACACTGCTTAATAAAATCCGAGAGATCTTTCTGACGCTGTCCAACAAAACCTCTACTAGATTTGTGCTGTGCATATTTTTGAGGATAATGATAAAAGGGCGGGAGTGCATCCCAACAATCGTTTTTCATTACAGTCAGATGTCCCCCAGCTTTAGTGCCATTGGAGTTGATCAGAAAAGATTGGGTATTAATTATGAAAGCACACTTCAATTTATCAGCGAAGGATATCAAACAGGGCCGAACACCACAGCCTCTCATATAATTTATTTCCTTCTTGTAGGGAAGCAGATAGCAACGATTTGCAAATTGCCTCCTCTACAGAAAGAAGGGAGGAAACACACACACACACACACACACACACACACACACACATACACACACACACACACACAACACAATTAAAAGCAGATAAACATCAGGCGATGTGTCACATTTTCAGTAGAAAGCCAAAAGTGGAGGTCTCAATCTCCGGGGCTGCTTTGCTGCGGGGGGACTCAGTGCTACTTCCCTTGATGTGACTACTTAACTCCTATTAAAATTAATAGGGGTCAGGCTTGATCATCAAGGGAGAAAAGGCCTCCTGGCGCGGGTAGGCTTCAAGTAATAAGGATTTGGTGATTACTATATTATTTGTCTGTTCATTTTCAGATTATCTTGTAAGCGTGCACTCTTTGTGATCTTTGGCCCAATTATAAAGAATAACATGTCGCGCAGGATCTATTTTTATTAAAGCAGCCTTCTCCTCTTGAGAAGCATATAATTTGAGGAGGCATATTGACAGGAACTTAATGCAGAGAGCTCAAAACTTTCTTTTTAATCCCCACATATACTATTTATTCTAAGCTGGGTGTGACTGCATGGACCAGCTGGGAGCTCCAGCCCAAAGGACAAAAAACATCGCTCCACAGAGAAGCTCAGTTCAAATGGGACTGGGTAATGGAAGGAGAACAGATACTTGCTGGAAAAAATGACCTGAACTGGGGACCAAATGCTAAATGTGGAAAACCCCAGGAATCAAGAGCTAACAATTACCTTTGGAATACAGTTTTCTTCTCTGTCAAATGGGAGTGGGGGATAAGAACACCACCCTCAAGGTCACAGTTGAGAAGGTGGCCTGGACTGGGGACACCAAGAGCAGGCATTAGTCACCCAGCACCAAGGCCACCGATCTGCGTACCAAGGGGCCAGGGAGAAGAGCGGAAGAAGAAGCTCCTCGCCACTCTCCGAGTGAAGCAGGCTGGAATCCTGTCCACGAAAAAAAGAAATTAAACAGCAGCAATGATAAATAGAAGTGTCATTTTGTGGGAGGAAGGCTGTCGCACGGGCACAATGGCGGAGACGTTCTGCTGAAACAAAGATTGCTGTCATGAAAAGCAGGCTCTAGTATGCTGATTTTTGTCAGATTCTGCAGAATGATGGAAACAGCCTCTCAGCTCCCCTTTGGGCCTGTGTACTTGTGTGTATTTGTTCATTCACTCACTCACTCATTCATTCATTCATTTTTGTAGTACTGGAGCTCAAACTCAGGACCTAAGACATAGTAGGCAAACAGTACCACTGAAGTTGCTACAACTTCCAACCCTGTGTTTGTTATCATTATTGCTTAAATTTTCCAGGAGAACTTTGTGTCTTCTTGACTTTTCCATGTGTAAAAGATTGTTAAAATCTCGTGCCACGAGTCTCTATCATTATTATAGTTCTGTCAACTTTTCCTGCTTTGACAGTGTGTTGACAAGAATCCAGATTCAGCCTCAATGCAGCTTCCTGCAGAGTTGTCTCTAGGGTTTCAAGTACTATTTAATGAAATATTTTTCCTTCATAGTTTTTTGTTTGTTTCCTTGTTTTTGCTCCAAAGCTATTGATATTGCCGTTCTAGGTTTTCTTCAGATTTTTGTACTTCTACTGTATTTGTTAGTGAATTTATGACAGGCACTATAGGGCTCATAGTGTCTCACTATGTAGATTGGACTCATAGTGATCATCTTGTTTTCAGCCTCTCAAGTGCTGGAACTACAGGTGCATGTCACCAAGCTCAGTCTCAATGGCAGTCTCAGCGTGCCCCAGGGACAGGGCCAGCACGACACACTGGGGGATCGAACCCCAAGAGCTACGCTATATCTACCTGAGCAGGTGCTTTAGTCTACTGAGCTATCTGGCTGGCCCTCTGTGCCTGGAATATTGAAGAAACTACCAAACGCTCTTCCAGAACAGCTGTACCACCTTGCATTCCCATCAGCAAGGGATGAGTGGCCCAGTCTCCCCACATGCCCAGCCGCACTGAGCCCTTCGCTCTTCGTTCCGTGGCGCTTCCCACAGGTGTAGTCTGCTAGCTTGTTGCTGTTTTCGTTTGCGTTTCCCTTGCAAGCGCAGAACGTCTTTACACATGCTGACTCGCTGTCTGCACGGCCTCGCGAATCGGGTGTCTCCAGTCTCTTTGATCACTTTCCCACTGAATTATTTGAGGCTTCTTTTGTTAGTTTACTTTTTTATAATTGCTTTTTGAGATCTTTGGGCATTCTTTTATCCCACAGATAGGTAAGCAACGACATTCTCCCACTTTGCAGCTTATCTTTTTCTTCTTTTACAGTACCTTTTGCAGAGGAAAAGCTCAAAATCTCGATGAAATCCAACATCAGTTTTTCCTTTTATAGACTGTGTGGTTCACGTCAAGCATGCCTAACCCTAGATACTGAAGATATTCTTCCAAAGCATAGTTTTATATTTAAATTCCTCATTTATTTAAGATTTCATTTTTTGTCTAAGTTGTGAGACTTAGGTCATTTGGATTTTGTGTTTGTTTGCCTGTAGGCTTCCAATTTCTTCAGAATCATTGGGTGAAAATGTTATCTTCTTACAAACGGAGCTATTTTTGCACTTTGAAAAAAAAATGATGAGGCGCCTTTGAATGCGGCTATTTTTGAGTGTTCTGTGTCATCGCTCTACGTGTCTGGTTTTGTGCAGTTTTGACGACATGAGCCATGCAGTGATTGTTAAACAGTGCAGAGCCCGAGTCCTCCCAAGCTTACTCTTTCTTGTAAGTATTTTAAAGAGAATTTGAAAAATAGTAAAAAATAACACTAGAAATTATACAGAATTTCTCTAAACAAAATGATAGGAATTCAACAATGGCTGTTATATTGTATACTGTTGTCATAAGATTCATATTATTTAGATTACCAGATATAAGCATGTAACATTGGTCAAAAATGATCAAAAAATTTAAAAGAAAGAAATTTAAGCATTAACAGTACCTTTCCACAGACCAGTAGAGATTAGACAATCTTTCTCTTTTTAAAAAAAAAAA
>PVKN010002267.1:0-43749 GCA_004027915.1 Capromys pilorides | reverse complement strand
TAACATTAGCCAGTAACCCCATAGAAAAATAAAGGAAGTGAACAGTAGATGACTCATAGAAAGGAAATCAAGTAGCTCTTAGAAAATGAAACAGTTATAAAAAGAGAACTCAGGCTGGACCTATGTCAGCATTCTAGGAGACTATGTTATAGGAGGATTCCAAGTTTGAACCCAGCCTAGTAACCTAGCAATACCATCTCAAAATAATAAAACATCTGGGAATGTAGCTCAATGAGAAGGCCCTGGTTCAATCCCCACTATCACAGAAAATAAAGGAAAAAGGGAACAGAAAATTTAAAACAATACTGAGAGATGCCATTTTTCATCTCTTACATCAGCAGAAATCCAAACATTTAATGAGCATACTTGGGAGAAAGGGGTATGGCTCGGTAACCCTGGGTTCAATCCCTGGCACAAAAAAATAAATAATAATAATAAACATTCTGCTCTCAAAGCTGTGTGATTAGACAAGATATGTCTTCATCTTGTACTCTGCATAACTACTATGAAAACAACGATATGCAAATGTATTATTGTAACTGTCCTACTAACCTGTTTTGAAACTGTCTCATCACTATTTCTTTCTCATTAAAATTAATTAAAAAAAAAAAGCTATGTGAGAGCTGGTGAGATGGCTCAGCGGTCTAAAGTGTGTACGTCAGAAAGTTTAGGCTCACCGCAGGGACCGCGGCTCGATCCCAGGCACCACATGCTACGCCACCACCCCCACCCCCACCCCCCAGGATACTGAGCCAGCCACAACACAAATACATGAGGTTTAAGAAAATAAACTTTTTTAAAAAAGCTGTGTAAAACCAGTATTCTTTCATTGTTGGCAGGAGTGTAAATTGACATACCCCAAAAGGAGGGCTGGGTGTGGTGGCACATGCCTGTAACTATAGCACATGGGAGACTGACACAGGATAGAATCATTTTGAGTTCAATGCCAGCATGGGTTACAAAGTGAGCTCAAAGCCAGCCTGAGCTGCATAGCGAGACACTGTCTAAAAGAGGGGTGAGGAGGTTGTATGATACCATCTGTCAAGATGACCAATGTGGCAGCCTATTGACAGAGGTTTCCATTCTATTATAACATTTTTGTAGTAATGAAATGAAAATAAATGTGCATTTGTGGTATAGCTGAGTAAATTAGGCCAGATGCATCATATGGGAAGCTAAATATTTTGTAAAGAAAATTCTATGTTGGAGCCGGGAAGATAGCTCTGTGGCACAAGTTCCTGCCTGGCAAGTGCCAGGTCATGAGTTCGAATTCCAGTCCCACAAAAGAAAGAAAGAAAGAAAGAAAGAAAGAAAGAAAGAAAGAAAGAAAGAAAGAAAGAAAGAAAATTCTATATTGATGTGAAAAGATCAACAAAATAGCTGGCACAGTGACACATATCTATAATCCCTGCACTTAGGCTGAGACAGGAAGAGCTCAGAGTTCAAGGTCACCTTGGGATGTATAGTCAGTTAAAGGCCAGCCTCAACTATATAGCAAGAGGCTGTCTAAAAAAAAAAAAAAAAAATCAACAAAATATATCTTTAGTTTTTTATTTTTGGAATGATCAAAGATGTGTTTATAAAGTTTTTGATGACTTCACTCTAAATACACAATAAAAAATGGTGTTAGTTCATGAGACACCAACCAAATTTTCCTTATACTGTCTCAAAATTTAAAGATAAATTTCCCCAGAGGGTGTGCAGTGCATCATAAAATAGCCTTTTTTGTAGGGGTTTGGGGGAAGGACTGGGCAGGACGGCTTATTAAATTGTACCATGATAGACATGCAGGACTGTCAGCCAGTCTCTAGAACTTGTACACATTTTGATGACTTAGAAAAACAAAGCAATCATTGCCAACAAGCCTAAAAAGCTTGACATATTTAACACCCTTAGGAACTTTTGGTGTGGCAGGAATGCTCTAACTGTACCATGTGGGCCTTTTAAACGAGACAGAGGCCAGGTTGTGGGAAGTTTCGGCTGAGCAGTGCATGCCAGCCTAACAGAACACAAGCTGGGCTGAACTGAGGGGGCGCCTCACCTTAATTTGGTGGAAAAGCATGTCAGTGCAGAACAGGCTAAACTGCTTTCAGAAGTCTGTAACATTGATACAGGCTGTAACAAAACATGTTTTTAAATGAAGAGACAAGGAACAGAAATGATTGGCATACCACCAACTCAAAGTCCCTGAAACAGCTTCTATAGACTATTCTAAGCTCTCTGGAAGGAAAATTAGACTTTGCTAAAAGGGATTTCCTTTTAGAACAGGAACCAAGCACAGAAAGTGGCATGGAAAGAAGAATCTTTTCTTGCACCTTATGCTTTTGAATCTTGTAAACATACTGCAGCTTAAAACAGAAATTAGAAGAGTTCAATAAGTAGTAAACAGAAACCAGAAACTGAAGTCAGACTTTCTGTTCATAAGGGAAAAAGGTTCAAAAGGAAGCCCTTTACAGTTGGAGTGGCAAGTAATCCAATCACAGTGAAACAAGGATACCAAATTAGCAAATTAAAATAAGATGATTGAAATAAATAAATAAATAAATAAGATGATTTTAGCTAACCTGGCACTGGCAGCATCCTGACAATTAAAATAACCCCCATATAAGCTACTTCCTTAGGGACAGAAAACCCGTTAGTTTTCATAGCTCTATGTGCTCCAATGGAGCACATGGGGAGGGCAGTATGTACGGATGCATTTATTTAGAGACACCATCTTGCTGTGCTGCCCAGGCTGGCCTCAAACTCCTGGGCTAAAGTACGCCCCCCACCCCCCAGCCAGGAGCTTACTTGCCTGACTCTCAAGGTGCCCTTTGCCCTTCTCCACTTTTCTCTTTTCCCTTCCCTCAAACATTCTGCCTACTCCTTTCCTCTTGCCTGAGTGCTGTAAGCAATGAATGGTTAATGAAATTGATAGGTTTGTTCTTCCTTTTCTGTTACCTTTTTCTCTTTGGAAGGAACTGTCTGCGTTTTGTCATTATTTAGAGGCTTATAAAAGAGAAAACATGGGGCCGGCGAGATGGTTCAGTGGTCTAAAGCGCCTGCTTAGGAAAGTTTAGGCAACCACAGGGACGACAATTTGATCCCAGTACCACATGCTGCACCACCAACCCTATAGGAATACATAAACCGAAAACTGTTCAATGGCTGGGCTAGGTGGTCCTCAGTCTGCCTGATGAGCAAGACTAACTCTGATTCACACAAAGATGTTCTTTTGTTTATACTTTTGCAAAGTCTGCACCACATGACACAAGGTTGCTTAGCGACTAATAGCTGGCCTGAAGGAGACAGGATGTTTTTCTCAGCACTGAGGCAGCCCCATTGCTTCAGGCAAGGAGGCCCAGTTCCACCTACACACACTTGATCAATTTCCTGGCTTCCTGCGCTCCCAACACAGCCCCACCACCGGGGCAGGCTGAGCTGGCCAAAAAAAATAAATAAATAAAAGAGAAAACTGTAATTTTTAGTAGGCATTCCATAGCACAAAGTTCAGGGGGAGTATTTTTGTAATCATTTGATAATAGAAATGGTGTATATTTGTGATGAAGCTAGTTAATCCTCTGAGAAAAGAAAATGGTAGCCCTGCTTTTTGTAAGTCAGTAAGTTACACCGACCAACATGCACACATACTTATAGTTTCCTATGGTGTTAGCTGCAAGATCCTTCCAGGCACACTGTGGAGCCCAGTGTGATTCAATACTAAGACCAACTTTTAAAGCACCATGAGTTTCAGCAGTGTCTCGTTTCTAAAAGAAATGCATTAAAATCTTAACTTGTGGCATTCTCTTCTGCCTGGGGTTTGTTCTAGGGCATGAAGACATCTGGCAAGCAGGACGAGGCTTGGATCATGAGCCGGCTGATCAAACAACTCACCGACATGGGCTTCCCGGTGACTGGTGTCTTATTACTATTGTCCCGTATTTTCCTAAGCAAACAGCCTTAATTGTTTGCTATCAGTGTTCCATGTTTATGACAAGGCACAAAGGCCTTTTGAGGAACCAAGTAGTTGAACTAATGAATTAGCGTTTAAGTTCCCTTTGGCCTGGGAAGTTAGGCTAAGAGGTTACTGGTTTGAACCCCACCAAAGGTTCATTCGTTTTCTATTAAGATAGGCATGGGCCAGAGAGATAGTTCAGTGACACAGCTTCTACCTGGCAAGCGCAAGGTCCTGAGGGCAGTTCTTCATACCAGAAAATAAAAAAGGACATGAGAGACTTGTGCTAGAATAAAGCTGTGTGTGATTTGCAGTTTCCATAGGTTTACTTCATTTATGCAGTAACTGATTGATAAAGATCACACACAAAAAATTAGTATAAAAGACTAAAGCATCGCGTGCCAAAAAAGCATCCTAATCAAGGCTATTTAGCTGTGTAAGAAGAATTTGGAGCATGAGGTAGTGCCCAGAACACAACTGTGTTCTGATCCAAAGATTGAGTGACAGGATCCTGAGACCAAAGGCTGCCAACCATGTTCACCATGTAGTGCCTTCAGGTTTTCTGCTTTCCAAGTCCAGGTTCTCATGAGTGTTTGTTTTCCAATCACAGTGGATATCCCTAAAAAGCGGGATCCATAATGGCCTCATGTACCTCACTGGGTACAGTCTGCAATGGAAGGGCTCACCCTCTCTCTGGGTGAGATGACAGGTCTGCAGGGGCCAGGCAACATGGTCATCACAGAGCTCCCGGGTTTCCTTATACATGAAGATCATTCTGCTGCAATCAGAGAGATGATTACCAATAAGAACTTACTTATTCTTTTTCTGTTTCTTGAGGAAAAGTTTATATGACAAAGTCTATAGAGCTCTGACTCTGCCAGTGACTTTGACACTTTTGCTGACATGTCAGTCACCAAATTATGAGGATTTTCCATTTAAAAGACTTATCTCTAACTTCTACAGTGGAGAAAAGCACTTCCAATTCCAAAACTTAGTAACAGCCAAGTCACGTAGTGATTAACCTGTTTGCTAGCTATGCTGTTGGCCAGTGCACCCCACTAATGAGGATTCTGCTTTGCTCCACAGAGAGAGCCAGCTGAAGAGGCCTTGAAGAGCAACAATATGAACCTTGACCAGGCCATGAGTAAGTGACAGGGCCCACAAGGAGCACTCTCTCACCAGGTGTCTCAGCCAACTTTGGCTTTTCAAGAGCATCTTATAGTCTGGGATTACTGATGAGATTTGCACTGGACAGGAACTGACCACGTAGTCATTCTCTCAGGCAGGTGGGATCTAGAGACAAATGTTGTATTTGAAGCAGATTTCCTTCTTTTTTCTAGTATACCAACAAATCGGTGGGACGTGTCTACCTCTTTTGAGAGGGAGTAATGACACTTGCAGACCATGCTAGGACTTTACATCAGACCTCTGTAGGTCCCAGTGGAACTCCTCCAGCCTTGGCCTCCCAAAGGCAATCTAGGGACCATAGAGGCACCACCACAGCTGAGCACATTTCTCTTGTTGGGAAATGGGCTTTGCTATCAGAATAAGCAGTCTCGTAGTGCTTTATATACTGCTCTATATAGAAGACTTCCTGCTTCACATACTTGTAAATTTCGTCCGTTCTCAATATTCTTGGTAATTATGCCCCATGAAGCCACTACAGATGCTGAATTAGCAAATGCTGAATCCCTTCCACTAGGCAAATACCAAGGAAGATTCCTCTGCACATTTTTATCTACTGGTCATTTGTATCTTGTTTTGTTTCTGTTTCAAGATACCTTATTTCATACATATTTCTCGCACATAGCTGTATGTTCTATTTCTGTGTAATGAAGCATGAATCAGGAAAGGTTGGTCATCTTCCTGAGCTGCAAAATGCAACAGATTTTGTTGCTTTCATACTCAATAGTGCTGCCACTTTACTTTTTAAATTAGTCATCTCTGGAATCCATAGATCTAGCTGCTTTGGCATCTTTTCCATAGCTTGTCCACAAGCCTGTGGGAGCTGTGTTAGCACTTCTTGAGTGATTTCCTCTTCCTCCTGCTAGATGAACTCTGTGGATTCATTGACATTGAACTCCCAACCCACAGCGCTGAAGGAAACTTGACACATTTTCCCTGAAAGACACCACCAAGACCCACAAAAATATGAAAAATGTAGTGCTAAGTGGCCCACCAAAATTTGGACACTTGGCCATGTGAGATCCAAAACAAGAAGGCAAAGCATCACTTTATAGACCTGAGCTGGCCAGCGGAATGCCAGGTGACTCCATCTGACCAGTCTGTACATTTCCACAAACAACTGCATAAGTGCTGTGGTATTTACTAATCTTCAGGTTACAAATAAATTTCTCTGAGCAGGTACATTTTCAGGTATAGACACCATGAATTGGAGATAGACTATTCAACCACACAAGGCATGTGATTCAGATACTAGTACAAGCTAAAGCAGTAAATTCCAATCTCTTAGAATATAAAATAGTGCAAAGGTAAAATAGTCCAAACAAGTACTACTGGTAATTAAATTGAAAGATCCATGAAGACAGAATCAGAGTCTGTTACCGCTCAGTACACAGAAGTAATGGTTAGGAGGTGGAAGGACGTGGGAGAAGATGGTCAACTGGGTCATCAGGAAGGGAAAGCCCCTGAGGAAGCAAGTGCATGGGGACCTTGGGACCAGACAGGGCTCATCCCAGGGGCCAGTGGAGGCCAGATGGCCAGAGGATAGGAGCAGGGACAGGGAACAGAGCAGAGGCGCGCAGAGCACAGCCTCAGGAGTAGGGACCAGCCGAGGTGAGCATGCAGTACGCACGGTGCTGAGCAGATGTGCCCTGGCTACACCTCTATCCTCGAGGAGTAAGAGCCGTCTTCCTCACTGAGGCTGTCACCCAGGCTGTCCTGTGTAACACTGTGACCATACTTGATTTCTGTGTTGCTTTCTTTGTCATCCAGGCGCTCTGCTGGAAAAGAAGGTGGACATGGACAAGCGTGGACTGGGAGTGACCGACTATAATGGAATGGTCACCAAACCCCTCAGCTGCCGCCCACCAATCTCCAAAGAGTCTTCCATGGACCGACCGACCTTTCTTGACAAGGTACAGATTTAGGCAGTTCTTTTGTTTCTTTTTGTAGCAAGAGGTGCTGCTACGTTATTTGAATTTGTATTATCATATTTGTAACATTTTTTTGAGATAGATGACAGATAGATATTAAAGAGATAATTTATTTCCCATGTGTGGGATTAAAAAAAATGCTAGACCAAAAACCAGTATTTTGCATGAGCTTGGCTAGTGCATGCTTCAATTTGTCTAATAGACAAGGATCAACAAATTTCTGTTTTATCTGATTTTAAATTCATAGATCTTCCGTTTGGAAATGTATTGCATGTTTCTCCTCAGTAAAAGGGAAGTAGTGGGGTGTGGGCCCCTGCATCTCACTGTCCTTTCCCACCGTAGCATCTGTGCAAAGCCCCCTGGACACCTAACCCAAGACAGAGCTCAGCCCAAACGTCACACTCCATCCAGTTGGGGCCAGGATGCAGCTCAGCGGCACAGTCCCTTCCTGGCATGCATGAGGCCCTGAATTGGATTCCCAGTACCAAAACATTTTTAAAAATAAAATTCAGTCAGAATGTATAGCCCTTCCCCAGTTCCGCAAAAAAAAAAAAAAGAAAAAAAAATGTATAGCCCTGAAAAATGAAACTGAAGCAAAGAGACAAGTTAAAAAATAATAATATGGGCCGGCGAGATAGCTCAGCGATCTAAAGCACCTGCTTAGGCAAGCTTAGGCAACCGCATGGACTATGGTTTGATCCCCAGCACCACATGCTGCGCCAGCCCCAGCCCCAGGGCAGGCTGAGCCGGCGATAACATGAAATAATAATAATAGTAATAAACCAGGTGTGGTGGTGCCCGCCTGTATCTCACTACTCAGATGGTTGAGGCAGGAGCGTCATTGGGAGTTCAAGACCAGCCTGGGCTACAAAGTGAGCTCATTGCCAGCCTGAACTGAATAGCAAGACCCTGTCTCAAAAAAGATAATAAAAATAATAAATTAAGGAACAGAAAGGCTCCATCAAGGGACCTTAACATCCCCAAGGAAACATTCTGCCTGTTCTCAGAACCTGCTCCCACATGTTCTGCTTCAGAAAGCAGGGCTGTGTTTAATCCTAGGTACTCTTGAGGCTGAGGCAGGAGGAGGAGCAGTTTGAGACCAGCTTGGGCAACTCAGAAAAGCCTGTCAAGATGAACTAAAAGGGTCCAGCAGGCATATAGCTGAGTGGCAGAATGTCCGTGGGTCCCAGTACCACAAAAAAAGAAAACAGAAAGCTGCTCTGCAGAGTAGCCCAGGGTCATCTAAAATTCCAACTTGGCATCTTGTGTTTTTCCTTGGTATTGCTGAGTGCGTAAGTCAAAAGCAAGTGAATGTGAGACGTCAGCCTCGTGTACACCTGAGAATCTTAGTCATGCTCTCCCATAAAGAACCTATGTATTTAAAAATGCCTCTAAAGGGTCATCCAGATAACACTTGATTCATGCTTTTGCCCCTTCCCCCACTCTACCTAGGAAGGGGCAACAATGACTGAGCATACTAAAAGCTAATATATATGTTTAAGTATTTTCAAAATGAAAATAGTATCTTAATCCTATTTCTCTTTTTCTTTTTTCCCCTCTCGTTTTACCCATGCCCTCCATTCCCTTGTTATCCACGGTTTTTGATCTTTTAATTCCTTATCCATCCATACCCCTCTCAATTTCCTTGGGAAACTGCTTGGTGCTTTGTCTGCTGATGGACACTGCACACAGCTCACCCTTTCTTTTTCCAACCAGGATGGCGGCCTCGTGGAAGAGCCCACGACTTCACCGTTTTTGCCTTCCCCAAGCCTGAAGCTCCCCCTTTCCAACAGTGCACTCCCCAATCAGGCCCTGGGTGGGATTGCCTCAGGGCTGGGCATGCAAAACTTGAACTCTTCTAGACAGGTAAGGCTGTTGGAAAGAGCAGGTTACGGTCTGTGCTCACATGTTGGAGACACTGTCTCATTTTAGCTCATACCTCTATTTTAAAACAACAGAATATGTAAGGGCAGTTGAAGGCTAGAATATGTGAGTAGAGTTGCCTCTGGGTGATTTACTGGTGTCAGGAATTGAACCACAGGGCAGAGAATGTTTGTGTTCACCCATCAGCTTGGAAACAGTGATCAGAGCTCAAACTGAGCATAATCAAGCTGAGGCTTGGCAAGTGAGCACCTAAACAAGAGCCTCTGTCAAACTTTTAAAAAATAAAGTGCTGGTGATGTAGCACAGTGGCACAACACCTGCCTAGCAAGTGAGTTCAATTCCTAGTACCAAAAAAGAAAAGTTAGTTAATAAAAATAAAAGGACCAAGACAGTGGCCAATGGCTCAGTGTGACAGTCTTAAGTTCAAGCCCCATTAGCACAAAAAAAAAAAAAAAATTATTTGGCTGTGCGTGATAGAAAATGCTTCAAAATTATCTTTATTTTTACATGTCACTAAAATGTATCTGAGCTCCTCACTGCACTGTGGTACTATCTTTCTGCTGGTTGAAATGATGCTGAGCAGTCTTCAATTAAGAAAAAACATCACATATACCCCTTTCCCCCAGAGGTAGAGGCAAACTCTCAGAGAGGGTCTCAGAGTCTGCCGGCCCATTGGGACAGGCAGAATCTCTGTGTGCAATGTGACTACCTGCCCTGCCTTCCCGTGAGTCCCATGAAATGCGGTCTCCAGGCAGTGTGCTTCCTGAATGTAGAGCAGTCCTGCTCACTGCTTTTCTCAGGGAGAGTCTGCGCAAGCATTTATACTTTTCTTCAAAGAGATGCTGCTTTGGAAGGCAGACTAGTCCCTTCTGTGCCCATGGTCCCAGGGAATTACTACCAGTTCTTGTCTGACCCAGCAGCTCCTTGCTGGTCCTGGGCACTATCCTAGAGCTCTTGCTATTGCTGGCCTAGTAGAGAGTGCTGGGAAGCCTGCATTTCATGTTCTGACACCCGGGTATTGGGAGCCCTGCAGGGACATAGGCTCTCTCAAGAGAACTCAAGAGTGTGTCTTACTCCATCTGTTTGTTAGGTAGCTTATGACACACTATATCAAAAACGTATTTATTGGGCCAGTGAAATAGCTCATCAGACTAAACTTCTGGTTAGGCAATCTCAGAGACCATGTGCCTTGCTGGCCCCAACCCCAGATGCACTGAGCCGGCCGCCGAGACCATTCGTGGTGGCACATGCCTGTAATCCCAGTGCTCAGAAGGCTGAAAACAGGAGGATCACTAGAAGCCCAAGCTGCACAGTGAGACCCTATACCAAATACATTAAATAAAAAAAAAAAAAAGTAGCTATTATGTTCAACACATGGTTAAATTCAACACCAGGATTTGCCAGTTGATTCATTTCCAGGATTGGCTAAAGTAGTAACTGCTTCCTGTTTGAAAATTTACTTTGGGCCAGCAAGATAGCTCAGTGGTCTAAAGCTCCTGCTTAGGCAACTGCCAGGACTGTGGTTCAATCCCTGGTACCACATGCTGTGCCAGCCCCACCCCCAGGGCAGGCTGAGCTGGCCATAATATAAAAAAAGAAAAAGAAAACTTGCTTTTGTTGGGCAAGGTGGTACTTATTTTTATTACCAGATATTTGTAAGACTGAAGCATAAGGATGACAAGTTCAAGCCCAGTTTACATAACAAAGCAAGACGGTTTCAAAAACGAAAAGAATTGAAATGTCATTCTTCTCCAAGTTAATGGTAATTTATGCCACATATTTACTCTTTATTTTACCAGTGTTCAGGAAATGTCTCTCACCCAAACACCCACATCCTCATTGCTGATGCCTGAAATGCTGTTATGATTTCAAGTTGAGAGCCTTATCAGGGGACGTTTTAAAACTCACTGCACTATGGCTCCTACGATGTAAAAACAAATAGCTTCATTCTCCAGCCTCCATAACCAGTATGACCCACACAGACCCTGAGTGTGCCAGAGCAGAGGCTGGGGGAGTGAAAGGAAGCCAGGGCAGCCTTGCGTCGCACATCCCCCCGGCCTACCCAGCCCACATTGCTGCCGCCTCCCTGACTGTCCGTTCTGTCTCTCCACAGATCCCGAGTGGCAATCTGGGTGTGTTTGGCAATAGCGGAGCAGCACAAGCCAGGACCATGCAGCAGCCGCCACAGCCACCAGTGCAGCCTCTTAACTCCTCCCAGCCCAGCCTCCGAGCTCAAGTGCCTCAGTTTCTATCCCCTCAGGTCAGACCAGTACCCTAGCTGGAGGTACAGGTGGGCATAAGCGTGGGCATGAGAACAGACACATGTTGAGGTCTTGTGCCACCTCAGAAGCACTGTTTTAAAGTGAGAGCTAAATTAATCTTCATCAAAGAAGAGGCCTTTCCCTTTAACCTACAAAGTCATTTTAACCCATCAAGTAGTAACTGACTCTCTTGCCCTGAGAGACATCCTCTAAGTCTGCTTCTTGACAGGCTCAGCTACCCAAGCCCAACACAAGCATCAGCAGGTTGCAGTAACTCTGACTCTGACAGGGAACAGAGCACCTAGCACACTTCTGCTGGCATGGCTTCACCTAGTCTGGCTTGGGAAAGCTGTTGAGTGACTATGATGGTGGCCCTGGTTTACTAGGAGAGAAAGAGTTAGGCAGTGCTTCTATAAATGGACATTGGAGAAGCCACCCAAGACCACCCAAGAGTGAGTTATGCTTCTGGGACCACAGACAGGAGGACATAATGGATTGTGGGTTTGAGCTTCATTTAGTACTAGATCATTTTGCCTGAAGAGATTCTTAAGGGGAAAAAAATCAAATGAAACTATTATTTTACATAGCCCAAAGGCCTGATATTCACTTTTTCTTTCTTTTTTTGTGTTTTAGGGAAGGGTTTACTGAGTATTCAGGGTCTCACTACTAGATCGAACTCATAGTGATCCACCTCTTTACAGCCTCCCAAGAGCTGGGATTACAGGCACATGCTACCACACCCAGTCTCAATTGCCATCTCAGCGTGTACCGGGAATGGGGCCGCTTGGCAGGTCTGGGGATCAAACTCCAGCCCCTATACCTGCTTGCAGGTACTTTAATCCGCTGAACTATTTAGCCGGCCCTTACTTTCTCATATGAACATTATTTACTTTTAGAACATTTCTTAATTTTAGGCTTTATGCTGAGTTTTTAATTATAATGTGACAGACCCTACCCTTGTAAGAATACTCAATAACTAATTACTTTATATTGATAACCTCTTTGAGCCTGGGCTAACTCACAGCTCTGCCTAATGTATAATTGTGGGGCAGAGACTCATAGCCCGCCTAGGAAGAGCAAAACCATTTTGAAGTCTCTATCACCTTCTACCATTCTTCTGGCAGAGGAAGAACTACTTCGTTCCTGAAGTGCCTTTTGTTACCAAGAAGATACTTGAGATTTCTTTTTTAAAAAAACTTTATTTTTTAAGTTATCGCCAGCTCAGCCTGCCCTAGGGGTGGGGCTGGCGCAGCATGTGGTGCCAGGGATCGAACCTCTGTCCCTGCAGTTGCTTAAGCTTGCCTAAGCAGGTGCTTTAGACCTCTGAGCTATCTCACCAGCCCCAATACTTGAGATTTCTAAGGAACTTTATTTTGGGGCCGAAGAGATAGCTCGGCAGTCTAAGCACCTGCCTGGCAAGCACAAGGACCCAGGTTTGATCCCTAGTACCTCATGCTGTGCCACCCCACACCATGCCGGCCACCAAAACCTAGCATGGTGGTGCATGCCTATAAATCCACAAGTGGGGAAGCTGACACAGGAGGATCACTATGAGTCTGAGCTGCATTGCAAGACCTGTACCAAATAAATAAATATTGAAATTTAAAAAAAACAATATTCTAACCAGTGGTGGTGAACCTATGCCACACATGTTATTTGCTTATCTTTTAAGACAGAAGATGTTAATGTATGAATAGTTTTTCCTAAGCTAAAACCTCAGTACTGAATTTTAATTGCAGTGTTGGCACCTGGCAATTAATAAATAGGTTTGGGTTGCAGTTTGGGCATGCGTTGCTAAAGGGTTCATCATCACCATGTCCATCTTCTGTTGTCCATTAAATTTAAATTTTAGTTTAATTTGTTAGCATATGGTGTCTGTGCCTTTGAGGTTCTATAACACAAGACCTTGGACCGAGCAATTTATAAACAGCATGACTCCATTGCTTGTAGTTCTGGAGGCTGAGCAGTTCTGGATCAGGCCACAGTGATTAGCTTATGCTTGGCTTTGGTGGGTTCAGTCCTCTTGGAGAGTGCCTTCTGCGCATCCTTGTGTGGCAAAAGAGGTAAACAAGCTCCGTCGGGCCTCTAATGAGGGTGCCTAATTGCCTCCCACAGGTCCCATCTCTTGATGGCACTATGTCAAGGATTATATTTTAGCATAGGAATTTGGGGGACAAACATTCAAAGCATAGCACATAGGAAGACTGTGTTGGCATAGAGAAAAGAACAGGTTGCATCGGGAATTCACTGGAAGTAATTGTCAGTCCATAAAGGTTTAAATCCATGTTTTGTTTACTGAGTTGAGATGTGTAGAAGCTGGTGGAGTAATAGTTAAGTGCATTAATGAGGACACAGTAAACTTCTGCAGCAGACAGGCTTCGAAAGACAATGGCTTAACCAAGATAGCATCCTGCTGTGCTGTGGCCTGAAGCCAGGGCAGTTCACAGCTCGCAGGCAGCTCCGCCACAGTTGATTCCTGACCACAGGGAAAATGAAGAAAGGCCAGGGTGACTGGAGACTTCCTGGCCACTTCCAGTCATCTCCCAGTGCCTGGACCCAGTGCCAGAGCCACAGCTAATCTGAAGAGGCGGAAGTCTGCAGTTAGTAGGCTGTGCCAACTAGTATATCCAGTCATCTCTGTGCCATCTCACAGTGGTCTCCATATTTTCATGTTACCTATGCCATTACATATTTTTTCTTTAAATTGACTTACCTTTAAATGTGCTTTTAAATAAGCTTTGTGGCTCACACCTGTCATCCTAGTGTTCAGGAGGCTGAGGCAGAAGGATCATCAAGAGTTTGAGGCCAGCCTAGGTATCAAGTGAGTCTTAACGCCAGCCTGAACTACGTAGCAGACTCTATCTCAAAAAAACAAAAACAAACAAAAAACTTTTGCATGTCTCTCCTAAGTAGAAAAATTAGTATTTTTCTAATACATGCTAGACCACTTATTTTTTTTAAAGACAGGTTTTCACTGTGCAGTTCAGACTGGCCTTAAACTCATTTTGTAGCCCCAGTTGGCCTCCAACTCTCAGCAATCCTCCAGCCTTGGCCTCCCAAGTGCTGAGATTACAGGTGTGCACCACCACACCTGGCCTTAGAGCACTTTAAAGTAAAAAATGCTCAACTGTGTTCCACCTGAAATCATATTTCACACCTGTACTTCGAAGGAGTCTTTGACATTTGAAACCCTAAAATAGCATGGCTAAGCCCTGTTTGACCCAGAGTAGTGAATCCCAGTTGAAGAGACTATCTTTAGTGTGCAGCAAGGAGACATCAGGTCTGCTTTGCAGGGAGAGGAGGGGCAGTGCGCGCACTGAGAGCAACCTCAGCTCCTGGCAGTGGTGACAGTGTCCTGAGAAGATGTGTATGCAGGGGAGAAGGGCTTGCTGAGCCTCTGGTAGTGTCAGCTGCGGCTGGAGCAGGTCTGCGAAGCTGTGTGGGGTACATGCCCCTGCTTCGCCTGCGAGGTGCCAGCCAGTAGAAAGGATCCTCCGACCTCCAGGCTTTAAGAGTTCACTTTGGCAGCACAGGGTCTCAGTCAGTGACAGGAGCGACCCCCAACTATGGACAAGACAACTACGGGGTGATTGAGTATTAGGAAGAAAATATCTCTCCAAAGACTTTTTCCTCCCTTCTTAACGTGTTAGCTACTTGTCTATAGGTGTTCCAATAGCCTTTGAAATTCAACTTTAAAACAGA
Organism: Capromys pilorides; assembly: GCA_004027915.1. NCBI lineage: Eukaryota > Metazoa > Chordata > Mammalia > Rodentia > Capromyidae > Capromys > Capromys pilorides. Next base: position 28,852 of record PVKN010002267.1, on the reverse strand, counting down.
TATAATTGTTACTTGATCATTTTGAGTCACAAAAACACTACGCAAGCAAATAAACATTTTAATTACGATGGCTCATAGTATGTTTTATTTTAAACAGGTTCAAGCACAGCTTTTGCAGTTTGCAGCAAAAAACATTGGTCTCAACCCTGCACTATTAACCTCGCCAATTAATCCTCAGCATATGACGATGTTGAACCAGCTCTATCAGCTGCAGCTGGTGAGTGCAAATGTTACCCAGGTTACGAACACACCATTGACAAGCAGTTACTATAGCATATTCTCACATCTGGGTATATTACCATATATCAGATAATAAAGTAAGTTTTCGCTTCAGGGTGTTTTTACTGAGCTTTGTAACATTTTTAGCTCCTCTGTGATCAGAAGGTCCCATAACTAGACCTGTGTTTTCCTTTGAGGGCTCAGCTGAACCGTAAAACACAAAATATCATGTAAGTCACTTCTCCCATTTCTCTAAAGGATGTATGCAAAAATACTATTCTAAACAAGTCAGAATAAAGTTACTGCCCTGGGCCGGCGAGATGGTTCAGTGGTCTAAAGCGCCTGCTTAGGAGGGCTCAGGCAACTGCGGGGACTGCAGTTCGATCCCCGGCACCACATGCTGCGCCAGCGCCACCACCAGGGCAGGCTGAGCCAGCCATAAAATGAATAAATAAAGAAACAAACAAACACAACAAGCAAACAAACAAATAAATAAAATTAAAAAATAAATAAATAAAGTTACTGCCCTGCCTGTAGTGAGTACTGTGGAGTGCTAGAGCTTAATTCTCACACAGGTCTCTAGTTGAGAATGGGTGTTGTGCATCAGTAATTCTTAAACTGCTATAGTTTAACGTATTGAAATTTTAATTTTTGAACAATCATATTGTCTTTACCATAAAATGTCATGTCATTATAGCCCTTGACATACACTGATTTTAGTTTTTGATTTTTGAGATTTATTTTTTTGGGACAGAGTCCCACTATGTAGCCCAGGCTGTTCTCAAACTCATGGTGATCCTTCTGACTCAGCCTCCCAAATGCTGGTATTACAGGCATGCGCCACCACTGGCGCATATACACTAAAGGGATAAGAATATTATTTCTTTTTTTAAGAGAAATTCAGACTGGCCCTGAGTCCACTATTTAGCCTAGGCTGGCCTCAAACTCACATCTGTTCTGTCACAGCCTCCCAAGTACTGAGATTACAAATGTGCGCCACTATGCCCAGCTTATTTCATTCCTTAAAAATATATGCCTGGCTTCCTTTAAAGTCCTAAACCCTTGTTGCCTAGAAAATGACCATGTGTCATAAAGGAAACAAATAGAGGGAGGGTAGTTATGGAAATGTTCCATTAAACAGAACCATTGATACATAATTTTGGCTTCTATAAGAGGTCCCACCTTTATGCTGTTTTAGGCACACTCCCGTGAAGTTGGAGCGTTTCTTAGTAAGTGGCAGGGGCGTGGCAGAGGATGACAGTAGAGAAGTGTGCTAGAGACACCAAGTGCATCCTCATTTTCCTGAAGAACACAGGGCCTAGATTTGGGGCGGGCTATGGCTCAGGTTCTTTTCTGATCCAGGAGGGAGTCAGTGTGCTGGCAGTCCTGTGGTGTGCCTCACTTGAGTTCAGGTGACACCTGCCCCCGCACACGTTTCCTGCTGCTCTCAGTCCCTACCACAAAGGACAAGAGGAGGCCACATGGACAGGCACCCATGCAGGGCACAGTGGTCCGAACCTACCTCAGCTTCCTACAGGCACAGCATGGTGAGGTTATCCCATTAGCCAGGAGGTGTTGCTGGCCCTGTGTATGGAACACATCAGGAGAACACTGGCTTAATGTTTTCTTACTGATTTTTTTTTTCGGGACCAGGGTTCAAATTCAGGACCTTGCACTTGCCAGGCTGGCACTTGTGCCACAGAGCTATCTCCCTAGCCCCTACTGGCTTAATCTTTTCTGTTCTTCTGTTTTTTACCAAAAAAAAAAAGTAGAGAAACAAAATTAGTTCAGTGCTTCCTGATGTTTAAAATTTAGGCCCCAAAAGATTCACTTTCATCCATATTAATGAGTCACTTCAGATAGTTCATCTCTAAGTCCTCTTGCCAAAATGTCTCCAGAAAATCATGTGAGAAAAAGTCTGCATATCATCATACAGAAGAATATCGTGTTTACTTCAGCCAATGTTGATAACAGGTTTATGTGACCAAAGAGTTCACAAATACTTAATGTCTTAGTTACTCTTTTCTCGTTGCTAAGACAAATACCCAACTCTCAAATTAGGGAAGGAAAGGTTTATGTAGCTCACAGTTACCAGAGGAGGCACGATGGTTCACACCTGTAACACCAGCATTTGAGAGGCTGAGGGAGGAGGATCTGTACAAGCCTAAGTCCTACCTGGACAACCTACACACTGTCTCAAAAGAAAAAAATTAAAAGAACTGGGCACATACCTCCGTAGTAGAGCTTCCCTGAGTTCAATCCCTAGTATCACATACACCAAAAAAAAAAGAACAAATATAGCTTTTCTTTTTTGTCAACAGGCATACCAACGTTTACAAATCCAGCAGCAGATGTTACAGGCCCAGCGTAATGTTTCCGGACCCATGAGACAACAGGAGCAGCAAGTAAGTGTCGCCCAGACTACCTCTAACCATTAGCTGTCATTTTCCTGAGTTGAAGAGATACTAACTGCTGAACTGGTAGACTGTCATTGATTTTTCTCCAACTGGGCCTCCTCTTTGAGAAATCTGGGATGGATTGTTCGAGAACGGTTCAGCCTTAGTTGGTGGAGACCTCATTGTGAAAACATCCTGTAGACGAGCCATGTACATCCCTTTCTGGCTGCTTAATATTGTGTCTCTGTCTCCCAGGTTGCGCGCACAATCACTAATCTGCAGCAGCAGATCCAGCAGCACCAGCGCCAGCTGGCCCAGGCCCTGCTCGTGAAGCAGCCGCCGCCGCCACCCCCGCCGCACCTGTCCCTGCACCCCTCTGCAGGCAAATCGGCCATGGACAGCTTCCCCCCACACCCCCAGGCTCCTGGTCTACCTGACCTGCAGACCAAAGAGCAGCAGTCTTCACCCAATACCTTTGCTCCTTACCCTCTTGGTGAGTCTCCCAGGGGCTTAAGACCATGTGAGGCAGAGGGCCTGCCCAGAGTCCACCTGCGGTGACCAGGACAGCACTGATGTGGCAGAAAGCTGGCCACTACAGTAGCGTGGAGAACACAGCACTAGACAGAACCAGAGAGCAAGTCTCTCGAGGCTGCTTCCTAAGGGAGCCTCACTAACTGCCTTCTGCAGCGCAAGCTCATCACCAGGCCTCAAATGTAAAGGTGGTGTGAGCGTTGGCTTTGGCTTTTTTTGTGATCCTTGGGGTTGAGCCAGGGCCTTCACACTGAATTACATTACCCAGCAACGTTTTTTTAGCCTTATATCTTGAGACAGTGTCTTCCTAAGTTATCAAGTTCCCCAGACTAGACTCAGACGTGCTGTCCTCCTGCCCAAGCCTCGCAGGTATGCAGCACCACAGCCAGCTTTATTTTGTTGTGAAAGGGTCTGAGTTGCCAGGTCTGGGCTCAAACTTGTGATCCTCCTGCCGCAGCTTCTTAGCATGCTAGGTCTACACCATGCCTGGCTGAGTATGAAGTCTTTCTGTAGTGGTGCCTGTGAAAGCTCCAGATATTTCCATTTCTACTATTGAATCTGGAAAGTTTGTTTATTCTTGACTTATTTTTTCCTCTGCTGTTCTGTATTTCCCACCATCCTTCCCCCTAAGCTACAAAAAAGTCTGTAGCAATTCTGCCAACAGCGCTCAGATTCTCTAAGCAGGCCCCTCTTAACACCTTCATGATGGAGCCATAATTCGTATGCCTCCCTCCTGGCTGGCTCTGAGCTACTGGTGGTACATGCATTATATCACATGGATGGCATGGGACAGTTCCATCAGTAGAACTGTGTGTACCTCAGTGGCTCAAGCCAACCATAATATGTTAAAGGGTAGCAGCTATCCCCACAGTACCAGCAGTGCAGAATGGGACTTGCATAGCAACCGAATCTCCCCTCCCCTCCCTTCTTCCCTCTCCTCTCCTCCCCTCCCCTCTCCTCTCCTCTCCTCTCCTGTTCCTTCCTTTCCCCTCCCTTCCCCTCCCCTCCCCTCTCCTCTCCTCTCTATTCCTCTCCTCTCCTCTCTTCCTTCTATATCTGTCTTCCCTTCTCTGCCTGCTCGCTCGCTCTCTCTCCCTCTCCCTCCCTCTCTCTCTCAAACACACACATACACACATACACAACATGACTTGGCCTCCTGGAACACACTCATGACATGGAACCTATGAGTCTGAGGACACACAGGGTCTCCTCAAGTCACACAGGCTATCCCTGGGAAGGACAGGTTATATAACTTAAGGCAGCAGGAGAAATGTCACCAGAAACTAGAAAAGCCCTTCAGGCTTGTCTGCTGATTGATGCCAGCATCTGTAGATAGGGACTGAGGGAATCAGTAGCTTAGGAGAAAACATTTCTGGAAGGGCAAAGTCTGGTCGAATGACTGAAAACTTCCCACCTCCTGATAACCACTATCAGGAACGCTAGTGTAACATTCTCTTGTTATGTGAGCATATCCAGCTTGACATGTAACAGATAGGTGTGTCTTTAGTGGCTTTAAGGACAGTATTGTCCCTTCATTACTGTGTTGAAGCAGAAGCATCTTGTGATAAGACCTGTTTGGGTGTCTGACTCTGAGTCCCAGCCCACCACAGACTGGTCCACTGCTAGCTGCAGCTTGCCTTACTGCTCTTTGCTTCAGAATGTGTACCACACCTTAGTCACTTTCTCACGGTAAGGCATAATACCTGACACTTGCAGCTTGACGGAGGAAAGGTTTCTTTGTGTGATTGGCTAGAGGGTATGGCAGAGGGCGTGGAGGACAAGCTGCTCGTGCCTGGTATCGGGGAGGCAGAGGACGAAGGGCAGAGACAGGGAGGGAGCTAGGCCCTTCAAGGTTGTGCTGCCAGTGAGCCACCTCTTCTGGCAACACCCCACCTCCTAACAAGTTGGCTATCGCACCCATGAGCAGTCTGCCTAAGCCTAACTGGGGTCCCATCGGGAACTCTGCGTCAGCCTATTCACTGTCGTTCTTCATCAACCCAGCATAGTGCTGGGCCATGGCAGATCTCCAGTTTCTCCCTGCCACCTGGTGGCTGATGGCAGTACTCACAGCCCCCCACTGGGTCAGTTTGCTGAAAGCTATTGGATGTGTAATTGATGAACTCCTTCAGGGAAGACATCAGTACATGCAACATACATGTCCTAGAGGCCCAGAGTGCCCTGAGCCGCCTGTTCTGAAGGCAGTGAGTGCACCAGCGCACTGAGGAAGGCTTCTTGGCCTGCAGGCTCCTGCAGTGGACCCTGAGGACTTTCCTCATGGTTTGACACTTTGTTGCTCCATGGTCTCTGACTGAGAGAACCCAGGGACTATGTTTATCTGCACTGAAACAAGCAAAAGTAGAGACTCACAAGTTGTACTTAAGACTATTAACGTTTTCACCTTTCGGCAAAAATAGTTCTTTTAAAAAAACAGGGTTTTTTTGTTTTGTTTTGTGTTGTTTTTTTATGAGACCAGGGCTCAAACTCATGATCTTGCACTTGCCAGGCAGGCACTTGTGCCACGGAGCTATCTCCCCAGCCCCTTAAAATCACACACACACACACACACACACACACACACACACACACCCTAAGGGGCTGGGGAGATAGCTCCGTGGCACAAATGCCTACCTGGCAAGTGTAAGGTCTTGAGTTTGAACCCCAGTCCAACAAAAATAATAATAATAATAAAAATTTAAAAAAAAACACAAGTATTTTTTTCACCAGCATCAAAAGTTAAGAATATTTAACCATGAATGAAAACTGGATGAGAGGAGGGGCAGGACTGTCCTGACTGTCTTTTGTTTCCAGCTGGACTAAACCCAAACATGAATGTTAGCAGCATGGACATGGCCAGCGGCTTATCAGTGAAGGACCCATCTCAGTCCCAGTCACGCCTCCCTCAGTGGACACACCCCAACTCCATGGACAGCTTGTCCAGTGCTGCTTCTCCTATGGATCAGAATCCCAGCAAGCATGGTACGTCTTGGCCAGCGTGGCCCCGGAGGGGCTACTATTGTTTTCATAATTCCATCCCCATTGCTTCTCGCCTTTTGGCTAAGATCGAGTGCATAATACCGTCCCTTTGTGTAGCACACTTATTCTGTACATTTCTGCAAATCCAGTGCTGAAAGTTAAGTAACAATTCCCCATTCTGGAAACCAGGAGTGGTGGAGCATGCCTGTAGTCAAACCAGTTTTGGAAAGCTCAAGCAAGAGAATTTCAACTTGGAGCCAGCCGAGTACCTTAGGGACTTAGGGAGACCTGATCCCAAAGGGAAAAGGAAAAAGCAGGTCTGTGGTCAGGCCCTGGGTTCAACCGTGTGCACACGGGTGGAGGACCGCCTGAGCAGCTCTCCTTAAAAGAAGAGCAACTGTCTCCATTTTGACTGAGCCTGACCCTATTCCCTCGTATTGAAATATACAAATCTGGCTAGGACTTCTCATTATCCTCTCAATTGGTCTTAAACAGTATGTATTGGTCTAGCCGAGGTGCTGGTGGTAATTTTTGAAGATGGCACACGTGTTTCCCTGATAACAGGAAGAAGAGCCAATGCTCCACATGTCAGCTGGGATCAAGCCTCGAGATAGAGGCTATGACTTCCTGGGGCTTGAAAGATTACACATCAGAGCTGAAGCACCAGACCCCCAAAATATTAGATGCTATCTCAATAGCATAATGCAAATTACTTCCTTTGTAAATCTCTAAATGTGGCAGAGGTGAATGCAGGCTTCCTACCTAGCCCAGCTCACAGTGCTCACCTTTCCATAATTGCCTTCAGTGCTCACCTTCTTCCCAAAATTCCCTTTTGCAAGCCACTCCCCTTTCTCCAATGAATAAAGCCCGAGTGCAGCCCTGGGTCACCCTCTTTAAAGCCACTTTCATGGTTGGACCTAGGGCCCCTGGGCCCCATTAATTGTATAAATATGTTTTAGTGTCTTTATTATCGCCGTGGATAATGCTGGGAGTGGTAGATTGGAATTAACTTGGTAGAATTCCAATAACGAATTTTTAGGATTATAAGTTTAGATTTCTTGGGCCAAGACGAGAACCAAAAAGGAACTCCAACACACACGCACAAGTTCCATCCTGTCACAGAGTACATAAGATCTCAACTAGTCAGGAACCAGACTTCTTTTCCGCAGTAGTAGGGATTGAACCCAGCCCTTCATACTAGCCAAATGCTCTGCCACTGAGCTGTACTCAAAAAAAATCCCTTTTTTTGTCTTTTTCTTGCCATGATTTCATTTTGAGACAGTGTTTCATTGAGTCACAGAGGCTGGCCTAAAATTCAGGGTCATTTTTATTGAGATTCTTTTCTCTTTAAAATAAAACACTTGAAATAAAAATACTACATAAGATTACTTTCCAAAAAAATACTATTCTAAAAAGAAATTTTTTCAATAAATTAGTAAAACATAGGGATAACAGTATACATCTGTTGCCCCAGCTGTTCAGGAGCCTGAAGCAGAAGGATCTCAAGTTTCAGACCAGCCTGAACAACCTAGAGAAACATTGTTTCAAGCAAATACAGATTAAAAGGGCTCCAGTGTAGCTCAGTGGTGGAGCTCTTGCCTAATGTGCATGAAGCCCTGGATATGATCCCTAGTACTGAAAAAGATAAAGCACAAACTGAAATTCTATTGCTTGGAAAGGAAGAAGCAAAACCTGATAACCATAAAGTCTCACTTTAGCATTAAATTTAGCTCTAAACATCCTGGTAGCAGAAGAAAACAGAAATTTAACAGTGATATAGTTCCTTTTTTTTTTTCTTCACTATTTTCTTTTTCGGTCCAGAAATCGAACTCTGGGCCTTGCACTTGCTAGGCAGGTACTGCACCACTAAGCTACATCCCTGGCCCTATAGTTCCCTTTTGATTTCAGATGCATTTTAAAAGGAAAAAAAAAAAATTCTTCCTAAGAGTTAACTCTGAAAAATCTGCTTGTGACATCAGAGCGCTGCACTGGGCAGAAGAGCACCCGTCACGGGAGCCGGTTGGTAGCTGCAGACCTGAGGCTGGAGTTGCTCCTCCACAGCAAGGGCAGCAGGCTGTGGGAAGGAAGAGCGCACAAACACCAACAGTGGCAGCTAGGCACGGAGGCGCACAAGCTCTCCCCAGAAAGCTTTACTGTGGTCCATTCCTCCTGGTGTGGATGTGAGCTGTGTAAGGATTTCCAGACTAACAGATTAAAATGATTCTTCAAGGGTTTCCTTGCTCCAGGGATGAACTTTTTAAACTGAAATAGTCACTGGTTCTTGGAGAATCCTGGACAGGTCAAGTCTGACAGTTCATGTATTTGAAAGGGGCAGGGACTTAGCCTGAAGGGAAGACTCTCCAGTGACCCCAGTGTCACAAGCAGAGTGTTCACTTGGTTACTGTTCTCTGTTGTCCCATAGGTGCTATCCCTGGAGGTCTAAGCATTGGACCTCCAGGTAAGTCCTCCATTGATGACTCCTATGGCCGGTACGATTTAATCCAGAATAGTGAGTCACCAGCCAGTCCTCCTGTAGCTGTTCCCCATAGCTGGTCACGTGCCAAATCTGACAGTGATAAAATCTCAAATGGCTCCAGCATCAACTGGCCCCCAGGTAAGACCCCAAGGAACTTCTGTGGGATGGCACAGCAGTGCCTACCCCAAGCCAAGGAGTGAGGTTAGACCTGAGGAGCCAGGTTCTGCCCCATGGGTTCTGAAAGCATTCAGCTCACAGCTCTGGTGTTTCCGTTGGGAATCCACTTGCCAAATCAGCTTAGGGTATAGTTGGCATCAAATATTGCCTTGTTAGTTCAACATTAGAAGAAGGGATGGCTGTAGGTGGGGAGGGGGCTCTACATACCATCCCAGAAAAACTTTCAGACCTTAATGTGGTAGCTGTGAAACCTAGATCTGGTTTGTTCCAGAGAAGTGATTGTTTTCATGAAAGAGTCTAAGTGGTGTTTGTGAATTTATCAGATGATAAAAATTTCCACAAAAAGTACGTTTAGGTATCAGTTAAGCAGTGTGAAGGTGCTCTACCATGCAGCCTCACCTTGGTTTCTGTAAACAGAGTTCCATCCTGGAGTTCCGTGGAAAGGACTTCAGAACATTGATCCTGAAAATGATCCTGATGTCACTCCTGGTAGTGTCCCTACTGGCCCTACCATCAACACCACCATTCAGGATGTCAACCGCTACCTCCTCAAGAGTGGAGGTAAGGTCCTAGGCTGCTTCATCTGCCTTCTGTGGGAGAGTCTGCAGGCACCTGCAGAGATGCCAGAACACTATGAGCTTTGAGGCCAATGTGGTGAACACCTTTGCTAGTATCAGGCGGTGCAGATAGGAGCAATGGAGATTAGTGTGGGGTGATTGATGCTTTTGCTTGACTGAGTAACACAGGTTAAATTGGCCTTATCCAAAATGCTTGGGATAAGCCAGGCAAGGTGGCGCATAACTGTACTCCCAGCACTCAGGAGGCTGAGGCAGAATTATTGAGAGTTCAAGACCAGCCTGGGCTACAAAGTGAGGTCAAGGCAAGTCTGAACTGCATTAGTGAGACCTTATCTTGGAAAGATGCAAAAAAAAAAATCTTTTAGCACCATGGAGGCTGAGACAGGAGGATCACTATGAGTCCAAGCTCTGTGCCAAATAAATAAATGAATGAATGAATGAATGAATGAATGAATGAATGACTAAAAATAAAAGATGCTTGGGACAAGCAGTGTTTCAGGTCTTACAGCATTATTTTTTGTTTTATCTTTTGTTTTTTGGGGAGTGTTGTTTGTTTGTTCTTTGAGACAAGTTCTCATTGTGTAGTTCAGGCTGGCCTGGACTCCCAGTGATCCCCTTGCCTAGGCCTTCAAGGGGCTAGGATTGCAGGCATGTGCCACATCTGGCTTCAGAACTTTTCTGATTATAGAATATTGGCATAGGCACTAAGGGTTTTATGTCCCTTATGAGAAAATTAAAATGTGCAAGCATGACACTTTTTAAAAGTGATGTAACATAACACATAGGTTGAGTATTCCTTGTCTATAAACCTGAAATCCAAACAAACTTGGGAAGCCTTGTGTTATCAAATCACTTTTAGCTTTTCAATAAATGAGTTTCCACTTGAAATCTCAATACTCCCCTTACTTATCTCCATCTGTTTTTTTGCTTAGAAACAGTCAAGTAAAATGAGTGCAGTCTGTCCTCAGATTTTCCCTAGCATGGAGTGCTAACTCTTTATGCACCATCAGTCAGACTTCAGAATCCAGAGCAAGAATGCTGGTGGAGCTCTGTAGGAGACACAGTGGAGGCGCAGGAGTGAGGCGGGCAGCAGGGGCTCTTCCCCTGAGGCACACTTAGAGGAAAATCCTGAAGGAGGTCTGGGTTTTATCCTGAGCACTTCACTGTATAGAAGAGCCAGGTTTCCAGAGGCCCCAGACATCCTTCCCTAAATATTACTGTGGGTTCCCACTTAAATTCAGACCTGTTGGAGCAAGATGTTTACTGGCTCTTTAAAGAGGTTGGCTTCCAGGTGCGTGTGTAGTCTGGGTGGGAGTCTGGTGAGTACACGTCGCCCTTCCTGTCCAGCATTGTGCATTCCCTGGCTGATGCAGTGGCTTTATGCACAGGAGTGGCGCAAGAGCAAAAGTCCGGTGCCTCTGGGTTCAGTCTCCACCACCACCACAAAAAAGAGAGAGAGATGGGCCAGCAAGATAGCTTAGCAGTCTAAAGCGCCTGCTTAGGCAACTGCAGGGACCGCAGTTCAATCCCCGGCACCATCCCCAGGGCAGGCTGAGCTGGCGAAAATATAAATAAATAAATTTTAAAAATTAAAAGAGATGGGTGGAGGAGGGAGATGGGGCTTGCGGGTTAGCTCAGTTGTTAAGCTGCTTGGGCAAACCCAGTCAGGCGCAGGGGACCATGGTTCAACCCCCAGCTCCACATGCTGCACCAGACATGCCCTTAAGGCAGCTCGAGCCAACAGAGAGAGAGATAGACACACAATGCACTGAGCTTCAGCACAAGAACAGTCAGTTGTCTGGAGAACATCCCAGGAGCCCCTGCACTGTCCAGGCCCTCAGCAAGGGAGCGCAGTTCTAGAGGGCCATAGGAATGGCAGTTCAGGGATCAGACAAATACTCATATTTTTAGGGCAAAGCTTACAATGAAAAAGTTGGAATTTTGTTGTTTTGTGATTTTGCTATTTGAATCATAAAAAGATGAGGACTGTCCTATATTTAAATTTGTATCCTATTGAGAAGGGGAAATCACTGATGCTTGAAGGCTCTGACCTAGTATTTCAAGTATCCAGGTAGTATTTCAAGTATCCAGTTCTTTCTCCAGAACGGGCTCCTGCCCTTACCGGCCTGTGCCACCTCAGCTTCGGGAGCAGCCCCACTGGCACCCCCAGGGCTGCATGCGTCAGAGGGTCTCCTCAGCACCTCAGGGTCTTCTCCCCAAGCTGTAGCAGTATTTTAGGAAGAACTTCTCATGCTTGGCTCCTCACCACATCAGTGTGTCCCTTCTGACCTGGAAGCCATGCAGCAATGAAGTGTAACATAGGCCTGGCCCACAAGCCACAGGACCTTAGGTACATCTGCAGCCTTGCATGCATTAAGGATGTGGCATTGCCAGAGCAGACCTGATACATACTCCTGCCTGAATGAGAAGGGTTTTTTTGTTTTGGGATTTTTTTTTTTTTTTTGTGGGGGAGTGTTAGCTGGCTCAGGCTGCCTTAAGGGTAGGGGTGGGGATCGAACCGCCATCCCCTATGGCTGACTGGGATTGTCCGAGCAGGCACTTAACACCACTGAGCTAACCCGAAAGCTCTGCTCCTGCCTGAATGGATCTGTGTCCTCCTCTCTCCTTGGCTACCAGACAGGAGGTGCGAGACTGGAGACACTTGGCCAGGGAACGGTGGAATTTCCTTTTCCTTGAGTTTACTAAGGAGTGGAGGAGACTCCCACAGGTCCTGTCATCTGTCCCCAGCACCCAGTGTACCCCATTCCACCACTTGGATCCATGTAGTATCTGACACACTCTATACTGCTGCCCGCTCAAGGGTTTCAAGTATGAGTCTTCTTTTAGGGCAAGAGGAAAATGGAGAAAAGTTTGTCATAAAACTTGAGAAATTTCAATCTGAAATTCTTAACAAGAATATAAAGTGGATACATACACAAGCTGTGTAGCAGATTTGCAAATAGATATATCATTTATAGATTTCTACCTAGATATGTCAGTATTTCATCAAATTCCATTTTCTCATCCAGCATGCCATGTGCACCCCTCGCCTTGAGGGCAGCATTCACATCTGCTCACTAGGAGTCCTAGCAGAGAGCAGGAATTTCTCTCTTTTTTGGGGGGGTGGGGGGGAACCAGGGATTGAACCTGAGACCTTATGCTTGCTAGGCAGGCGCTTATGCCTCTGAGCCATCTCCCTAGCCCAACTTCTTTTCTTTACCTTTCTTTTTCTCTTTTCCTTCTTTATTTCTTTTTGATTGAACCCAGGGCCTTAGCATATGTGAGGCAAGTACTCTACTTCTGAGCTACAACAGCAGCCTAACAAAGAAAGCAGCACTTTCTTTGTTGAAGATGTAGTTTAGTATCTTACTTAAAGAAGAAAAGAAAGAGCTATGGATTTTTTATTCACTGTAATGATTACAAAAGGCATGTATTTCAACTTTTGATAGTTCCATCATCGTTATAGCTAAAATAAAATCATCTTCCCTGTATCATAAGTCAACTTTTTGTGTTGTTCTTCTAACCACTCGCACCTTCTAAGGTTTCTTCACAGTGAGGTCATCGTCCTCTGTGGTACCCAAGTTTGGGAAACACGACTATCTGTCTTGTTGCACAGGAGCACATGGGGACAGCCACCACACTGCTGCCTGCACCTCCTGCCTCTACTGTGCAGGCCTCTATTCATTCCAACCTCGCACTAGGTACCTTCGGGGACTAGAACTGGTGGCCATTGCTGATTTTGTTTTTTTTGTCCCAGAGAGCTTTAAAACAGTGTGGCTGCCTGTGGTCTCCCCCTGCCCAGCTCAATCCCTGTGTGCACCTGCTTCTACACGCCAAGAAGGAGGGTCGCTGGAGCTGTGGCAGTTCACAGTGGTACCTGGATAGGGTGGTCCTGTTAGGAGTGCTATAAAAGGCATTGTTGAGGCAGGAGGATCACTGTGAGTCCAAGGCCAGCCTGAGCTAACTAGCAAGATCCTATCTCAAAATAGCACCCGCCCATCCCCACAAAAGAGAGAAAAGTGCACCTGTTAAGCTTCTGACCCTATCAGATGGGTCTCAATAAGATATGCTAGTAAGTTCACTTCAACACTGAACTTTAAAAATTCTGTGTGGCAAATGTTAGCGGACTGATGTAAGTGTCAGAAATGTGGGCTGGGTCTACGCAGGACATGCAGACTATGTCTCTGAGGAGGAATTAAAGAGAAAACATAGCCTGGTGGTGCTAACACCCCTATAGTCCAGATCTTGGGAGGCTGAGGTTGGAAGGGTGTTGGGGCCCAGGAGCTTAAGACCAATCTGGGCAATATAGAGAGGCCTCATCTCTAAAAATAAAGTCAGCAAAACTAGAGCATAACCATAGGCCTTACTTTGAGGCACCTTATGGGTGTTTCTTTTTCTTTTTTTTTTGTCCCAGGCCACTAGTACCAAAGAATGCTACACTGGCTCTCTAAAGCAAGCACTCACTCCCCCTGTTTGTCTACAGAATGCCTATGTTTTTGTCTGCCTTCCAGGTAAACTGTCAGACATTAAATCGACATGGTCCTCTGGCCCAGCCTCCCACACGCAAGCCTCTCTGTCTCATGAGCTGTGGAAGGTGCCCAGAAACACTACTGCACCCACCAGGCCCCCACCAGGGCTAGCCAATCCCAAGCCTTCCTCCACCTGGGGTGCCAGCCCCCTCGGCTGGACCAGCTCCTACTCCTCCGGTAAGTATCTTCCCCCCCTCCCCTGATGGCACAGGGGTGCTCTTAGCTGCTGTGTGCATCACTTGGGAGATGTACTTATCATCTTTGGCCACCCTGGACTTGGAAGGTCACTGAGTACCAAGCCAGGTGTATGCAGCATCGCCCCAGGTGCGTAGCTCACAAAGTTTCTGGGCCTAGGCTGGTCCTAGACAGCCCCAGTGCTAATCCTGTCATTGCTGCCTCCACATAGCAGGCCTTCAGGAGCCAACCAGCCATGTGCTCCCGTCAGCCAGCACTGGGGAGTTCTCCCCTTTGTGTGTGGTTTGTCACAAGAGCTCACTGGAACGTGAGGCTTTCCAGGCCAAAAGTAAAACAAGGGCTAGCAGCAAGGTGCTGGTTGAGAAGCTGGAGGCTTCAATGAGCTAGAGTATTTGCGAATAACCACTGGGTCTTTAGGAGCAGCCCTTGTGGGCTGTCCCCCACAGCACAGATGGGAAGGCACAGGCCTCCTAGCTGGGGCTGCTGTGCGTAGGGACTGCAGGGATCATGAGATTTGGGTCTTTTGGCTTCCACAGGTTTGAAAAGCTTAGTGCCTGCTGTAGATGTTAGGTAAAATTAGAAATTTGCAAGAGTGGCCCCACCAACTGACTGCTATGTGGCTTGTCTGCTCAGCTCTTATCCCCTGGGCTTGTGTGCAGGTTCTGCTTGGAGCACCGACACCTCAGGAAGAACAAGTAGCTGGCTCGTTCTTCGAAACCTCACACCGCAGGTATGGGCTCTAGCTGCCAGGAAGAGACCGGTACCCTTGGCACCTGGTGCAGACACCTATTTATGGCGGGCACCCTTGTTAAGGGCCCAGAGCAACACAGGCAAGTTCAGGGAGGCATGTGAGTACCAGAGCCACCCACACAGTAGCAGTTAGGCACAGCTGGGGCACCTTCTAACCACCTCCTGGTTTATTCACCCTTTGAGGGGAACTAAGAAGTGTATTTTTGTGACAGGGATGCTTAGCTAAAAACTATAGTGGTTCCTCAGTGCACAAACTTGATTCTTCCCGATTCTGGTTACAAACCAAATCGGACGAGAGCTGAATCAAATTCAGTGGTTAGGTTCATGGTTGGCCTTATGGGGGAGCTGGATTCAGTTCTTACCTAGTTAAGGTCATGACCAGAATCAAGAGAATTGAGTTCCTGGGCTGAGGAAGTACTCTATACCCACTCTGGGGTCATTTGGCCACATGGACTGTGTGGCCAGCCAGTAGCCCTCTTTCTCAGACTTGGGGCACAAGGGCTATGGTATCTTTTGCAAGCCTGGGGCTCTGAAGGATGTGCTCTGGTAAGAGTAGGCCCAAAGTGGAATTTTTTCTTGTTCTCTGATTAGTTTAACTCAGGAAATGTAACTCAAGAAGCCACCATTTCAGATATGTCCCTGGCCACAGTAGTATCAAACATTAGTACTCCAAAGCTATCTGTTAGCTTTTTTGAAGAAAGACGTTTTCCTAGTATTTAGTGCATCCAGTATGGATGAACTTGGAGGGAAACACATTGGGCGCCCTGTGCTTCCTCTATCAGATTGATGGCTCCACCCTGCGGACTCTGTGTCTGCAGCACGGGCCTCTCATCACATTCCACCTGAATCTGACCCAAGGCAACGCCGTGGTCCGCTACAGCTCTAAGGAGGAAGCTGCCAAGGCCCAGAAGTCTCTGCACATGTATGTTTCTCCTCAGCGCCCCTACAGCCAAATAGCACAAGTGTCCCAGGGCTGGCATGAGGACCACCAAGTGCCCAGGGGCTCCCCGCAGTCCTCCTGGCCAGTGCCTTAAATAAATTGCATTAATTGGTCTAGTTTTGGTTTGGTTTGGCTTGGCTTGCTTTGGGGGGTTTTTATTTTGGTTTGGTTTTGGTTTTTGGTTTTTTTGGGTATCAGAAATTGAACTCGGGATCTTGCACTTGCCAGTCAGGTGCTGTGCCACTGAGCTATATCCCTGACCCTGTCATTTGTTTTTTAAAGAGAGTCTCACTCTGTAGTTTAAGCTATCCCTGAACTCACTGTGCAGCCCAGGCTGGCCTCAGACTCATAGAAATAATCCTCATAGAAATAATTCCCCAACCTCTGGACTGCTGGGATTACAAGCACATGCCACCACACCTGGCCCAGAAATTGGTCTTCTCCCAGTTCTAGACAATAGAAGCTTGGGCTCAAGGTGGTAGGAGGGTTCATTCCTCCTTAGGCCACTCTTCTCAGCCTATAGATAGTTGTCCTCGCCTCTGTCTCTATGTGGTTGCCCCTCTGCATGTGTCTGCATCCTGATCCCCTCTTATAAGGCTGCTGATCATGTTTATATTAGGGCCACCCATGTGACTTCAATTAATTTTGTCACCTCTCTAAAGACCCTATCTCCAAATACAGTCCCACTCAGCAGCACTGTCAGGAGCTGTGATAGGTACTTGGGGTGACACCATTCAGGTTAACACGGTATCTCAGGATGAGCTGCTTCCAGTAGCTGCTAAGCTGCTGTACTAGTCCACTATGCAAAAAGGCCCCCTAGAGAGCACCTGCCAAGCCCAGTGACAGAAAGCAAACACTCCGTCTCCTAGAAGTGTACACAAGGCCAGCAACGGTCCTCAGAGCCAGCCCCTGCCTTGTTAAAGCCTGCTTCAACACAAAGTATGTGTAAGCTGACCTTGGTGACATCCCTTGAGATGTGGGTCCAAGAAATTAGTCTTTCCTGATGCTAGCCTAGGGTGCAGATTGCACTGACGTTGCCTGGCCCCTGCTGTGGTGAGGGTGCTGTGCTTATACATGCACACACAGGCTCCACACACCTTTCACTGTGGCTGCTGGAAGTCTAAAGTGGGGAAGACGGGGCCGGCGAGATGGTTCAGTGGTCTAAAGCGCCTGCTTAGGAGGGCTCAGGCAACTGCGGGGACTGCAGTTCGATCCCCAGCACCACGTGCTGCGCCAGCGCCACCACCAGGGCAGGCTGAGCCAGCCACAAAATGAATAAATAAAGAAACAAACAAACACAACAAGCAAACAAATAAAATAAATAAAATAAAAATTTAAAAAATAAAATAAAATAAAAATAAAGTGGGGAAGACGCCAGACAGGGTGGTACACACCTGCAATCCCAGGGCTTGGGTGGCTGAGCCAGCAGGATCACCACGAATTCCAACCAGTCTGAACTACATAATGAATTCAAGGCCAGTGTGGACTACACAGAGAGCCTGTCTCCAAAAAAAAAAAAAAAAAAGGAAAAGAAAAAAGAATTTCGTCCTTGGGTCTGGGAAGCCCACAGCTGAGGTCCTGAGCTCTGCCTCAGCTCTGCCTCAGGACTTGATTACGTGCTCACCTGACTTCTTGCTTTGCAGGTGCGTGCTGGGAAACACTACCATCCTGGCCGAGTTTGCAGGTGAAGAAGAAGTGAACCGGTTCCTGGCCCAAGGCCAAGCCCTGCCACCCACCTCCAGCTGGCAGTCCAGCAGCGGGAGCAGCCAGCCGCGGCTGGGGGCCTCAGGCAGCGCCCACGGCCTGGTGCGAAGCGATGCCACCCACTGGGGTGCCCCCTGCCTGGGTGGCAAGGGGAGCAGCGAGCTGCTGTGGGGCGGGGGGCCGCAGTACTCTAGCAGCCTGTGGGGCCCACCCAGCGCCGATGACGGCAGGCTGATCGGCAGCCCCACCCCACTGAACACGCTGCTGCCAGGGGACCTGCTCAGCGGGGAGTCCATCTAGGGCCAAGGGCCTCCCTGTGGCGAGGAGCACCAGCCTCCCTTCCAAGGTCCCAGTGCACTGTGGTCCTGCCAGACAAGCAGCCTGTGGCCCTTTTGAGTACCTCTGTCCAGTTTTGAAGACAAACCTTCACCGTGGCCCTTGCGAACTGTTCCGAAACAGTGCGGGCTGCATTTGGTCAGTGTCACATGCTAACGACAGGATGTTCCTCGTAGCTTTTTATTTTGTGTCATCTTACATTTGTATGATGTGTTGTCATTTTGAGTTTTTAAGTATAAAAGCTGCTTAGAATAGTTCTATCATGAAGGGCACTTTTCAGATTGTGGGCTGGAAAGGGTTATCGCGGGCGAGGGAGGGAGGGAAGCGTGAAGCCTATTTAAAGTGAGCCTGTGACGATTATGCACATTACCAGAGGCGGCGGGGCTCGGAGCAGGCGCAGAGCTGAGCGGGCACCCTCTGCTGCCGCTCTCTGTTCCTCTGGTCCGCCTATGCACATTACCCTTGTTTCATTACTTTTTCATGTCATTTTTTTATCCCAAAAAAATATTTTTTAAAAGTTTAAAAAAAAGACATATCAAACATGCAAATACTTGAATCCAGCAGGCCAATAATGAAATGTGAACACTTTCTAAGTCTAATTCTACACTTCCAGGTTGACATCAGTACACAGAAACAGGCTCTAGGAAAAATTTCTAAGTTCATAGCCTATGTGTGCGTGTGTAGGTGCAAGTGCGCAAGAGTGTGCGTGTGTGTGCTCCTGCATGGTGCACGCTTCCTGTGTGTGTGAGACTTAACTGTGGGTTTTCCCTTTTATTCAGTATATGCTTTTTTTTTTTGGCGCATTGGTCAAATGTTATTGTTAGCTTCTAACTTTGCACTGAGGTGTCCCTGCCCTTCCTTCAGCTAATCCTAAACATTAAAGCGAATTCATAGGACAGGGCCGGTGACAATTCATGTGTAAATGTTTACTCAAGGACTCTGTTAACTGCGTTTAAAATTACAGTGTATATCTCTGGAGAAATAATATGTATATCTACCTTTAGCAGCTTTTTATTATGGACTAATGCAAGAAATATTACCAGAGTATTGCACCATTTTTTCCATTTGGGATATAAAGTTAAAGAGAAAAAACTGTTGCTGAACTGTGGCCATAGATACTTGTAAAGAATGGATGGCCCCGCCGCAGGGCTGGGCGGAGGCAAGCACTTGGACATGGGTTGTGACTGCTTTCGGAGGAGCCTGTGGTTCGGGCTCCCACCTGTTTACAGACCTTTTTTTCTCCTTTAGACTTTAAAATTTAAAAAAAATTTAAAAAGGAATTTTAAAAAAGAAAGAAAAAAAAAAAGACTTCTGTCGTAAAGAAACCTATTTTCAGAATGCAGATGCGCTACTTCAGAGCTCTGGGATTGGACAGTGCTGTCCCCCGTCGGCCATCGTTGTGGACTCTGTCGATTGTTCTCGCCCCTTCATCACAGTGACGAGGCGTTGTGGTCACTGTCTTGCACATGCCGGATGCGCTCTCAGGAAAGCCAGGGCTCCCGAGGGCAGCTCCACACCATTTCATGTATTTTTAAGCCCAACTCCTAGCACTGAAGATGTTACTAAAAAACAAAAACTTAAAAAAAAAAAAAAAAAAAAAAAGGAAAGAAAAAAAGATTTAAAAAAAAAACACAAAGAAGAAAAATACCTAATCTCTAATGTGTAGCAGTTACATATTTACCAAATAATGGACTCAAAAGAAATAGATGTTTGAAGAGTGCTTTATATATTAAAAATTGCTTTATGTTTTAAAAATGATCGATGTTTTGTTTTGCAAGGACGAAAAGACAATGGAATAACATACCTTCAAGTATGTTTTAAAAAATATATATGAACATTGTGCTCCCTGCCTGCTTGATCAGGAAACTTGTGCATTACATTTTTTTTAATTAGCTTTTTAATGGTTTTATCAAAACAAAAAGAAAAAAAAAGAAAAAAAGAGAAATCCTGCAAGATTGCAGATCCACAAAAGCTGGTTTTATAAAGGATCATGAACTATGCACAAACTGGGTTCAAGGCGTTTTTTTCTCCAGGTTCATAGTGTGTTTAGCTGACCGACCTTCCTCAGAGTGATGCATCTCATTGCCATTACCTGCACTCTGTGTATTGGATGTGCGCACACCTGCGTATGGATATCAAATATACGCGTGTGCGTGTGCGTGCGCACCCAGACATACAGCTTGCCATGCTGCCGTTTAGCACTGAGTTGTAGAAAAAATACTGATGTTTTAAAATTGGGAGTGGAAGAATCTGTTATTTTCACTTTTTGTTGTTACTTTTTTCTTTTCCCTTTTTTTTTTTTTTTTTTTTTTTTTTTTTTTTTTTTTTTTTTTTTTTTTTTTTTTTTTTTTTGGCTTTGTTCCATTTTCGTTTTGACCTTTTATTTTGAACTTAAGATGTCTGTAACTCTTGAGATTAAAAAGCAGATTTGTGGCTCTTAATGTTTTTCTTCATAGAATGTGATTGTTGAAGAACATGCACCGAAAGTTGCTTTCAAAAGTACAACGCTTTGTTGAATCTTAATAAATGGCAGTTTTTTTCTTGGCTGTTCATACTGATGTGTCTTATTTCTCAAACATCAGGCATGGTGATGCCTGTCTGTAATCCCAGCACTACAGTACGGGAATTGCTGTGAAACCCAAGGCCAGGGTTACATGGTGGCCTAAAAAAAAGTGTCATACTGAAACTGGGAGTCATCCTGCAGTGTATGCCAGACTCCGCCCCATCTTTTGTGACGTTCTGAGCTTACATGTGACTTAACCTCAGAGTTTGGGTTGACATAATTTCATTTGTTTTGTGGTTTTGCTGATCACATTTAAATCTAATCACAGCTGCTAAGCTCACTGCTACCCTCAGCCCATCTGAACTTCATTCTTCTGAGGACTGCGTTGTCTGCACCAGCAGTAGCAGGTGGGGTGGGAGTCCACTGATGCACACGGAGGATGCCACTGGCTCTCACCTAGGACCCAGTGTGGACATCACAAATAACGGGACAGAGCAACAAAGATCTTCATGTTTGTTTGGCTTGTATATGCTGTTCTGGGGGCGGAACCCACCGCATTCCCCTAGAGCCATATCCCCAGCGCTTTTACTGTTGAGCAAGATCTCCCTAGGTTGTCTGAGCTAGACTCAAAGTGGCAATCTTCCTGCCTCAGCCTCCCAGAGTGCTGGGATTACAAGTGTGAACCACCAAGCCAGCTTCCTAGGTATCTATTTTTCTGGGATCACTTTAGCCAACTTCTGCCAAGCATCTTGTACCAGCAAGTGGAACTTCCGGCACTAGATGAAGCAGCAACATTCCTGTCTCAGAACTCTTGGGTGGCAATGAGAAATGGAAACTTCATCTTCCCAGGCCTATCTTGCCAGGACCTTGAGTATGTTCTACTTAGGGTTTCTACTTCATTGGTATGACAGAGCATTCAGGGACAATAGACCCCTGCCTGTGAACCCTTGGGCAGGGGCCCCCAACTGAAGAAGCTGATCCCATCGGGCAAGCCACCAACTGCTGACTCAACCTCACCTCTCCTGAAAGTAGAGAAGGAATTCTCTGAAGAGGCCTGATAAATCAGCAACTAAAGAATGTCACTCAGAAACAGGAACGAGGGGGAACACCAGGCACTGTCAACTCCCACAACCAGAGGGCAGCGGCTCAGCTCTGCATGCAGAACCTTAGTCTGGCTTTCCTCTGCACTTGGAATGGGCGGGGCCGCAGGGGCACAGACCACACTGACTCCTCTAGAGAACAAGCTCAGGGCCTGAAGGATCCCCAGAGGTGCAGCATGCTTCCTGAGGAAGTGGCATCTGCCCTGTGAGACCAGACTGGACTCGCAACAGTCTGGGAGCACAGGGGGCAGGTGATGAGCCAAGTGTAAGCCAAGCCCAGAGGATGCTGCACGAAGGCCTCATGCGACTGGATTGGGCTCCCTGGTACTCACCGGTGAAGAGGAAGTCTGGTGTCTGGAACAGAGGGAAGGACAGGTTCAGAGCTGCGTGCTGTCTTTTAACTGGCAGCAGGATGCTAGGCAGTGGGGGCAGGATGTACAGAAGCAGTGGCAAAGAAGAGGCTGAAAGATGAGGGAGTCAGGCCAGCCCCACTGTTGACGCGACGTGCCCGGGGCTGGGCTCTGTTCAGCGGGGAAAGATAGCAGCCACTTCAAGATTCTTTGCTGAAGTAGAATCTTTGGATGGACAAGAAAACCAACCCAGGATCGTGGTGGAAACATGCAGTTACGTTTCCAGCTGTGCCATCACTTGTGGTAGAGTTGCTGCTGCCAAGCTTGGGTCACGCCAGGCCAGGGAGCCCAGCTCTGCAGCTGTACAGACAACCTACACAGCCTCGGACTTGGTGGGCCGCTTGGGACCGAGCTTCCCAGCTTTGGTCCATGTTAAATTACCTTGAGACATGTGGAATCCCAATGCTAGGCACCCCTCACTCCGTGGGGTAACAGTGTTTTCAGGTATCCCCAGGGGAAGCCAGGGAGATAGCTCCATGGCACAAGTGCCTGCCTGGCAAGTGCAAAGTCTTGAGTTCGAACCCCGGTCCCTCAAAAAAAAAAAAAAAAAAATACAGTCTGCCAAGTATCCCCGGGGGGTTCTGTGCAGCAGTGGACTAGCAGAGCCCTGCCATTTGGCCTATTGCATCCCTTTCACCCCTTGAAAGAGCAGCTTGCACTTTCTGAGGCTTGAGTCCATTAGCATTCTTTCTCATTTTTCTTTGTAAAGCAAAAATTGGAAGTGCAGGGGCTGGGAGGTGGGCTGCACAGCATCCAAGTACTTGCCTGGCACGCAGAAGGTGCCGAGTTCCATCCTTAAGTGTCTGCTCGCGTGGTGGTAAGTACTTACAGGAGCTGTCCCTTTATAGCAGTGGCCATGAGGTGAGGAACCAGAGTTGGGTCACAGAGCATACCCAAGGCCATCCAGCTAGTCCAGCACCACACCATGGGCTGTCACAAGAGAGACAGGCAAGTTTTCTGGCCACACTGTGAATCCGTCCAGGAACAGAACCAGTAGGCAGAACTGGGAGCCACCAAGTTTGAAACATGCAGGGCGCTGGCAGGCAGGCTCAGGAGTGGCTCCAGGACTGGATTTTGCTCCACCATCAAGAACCCCTCCACAGCCAGCAGATGCAAATGCAAAAGTCCTTGCCCTGGCCTGCACAGCAACACCCAGATTCCAGCAGGAATGTCTCTGGAAGCCGCAGCCTGACTCGATAAGCACAGCAGTTCTACAGAACTTCCAGGGAGGGTTCTGCTCCCATCCTGGTCCCATGGAGTTGAGGCAGCCGACATAAACCCAGGGCGATGGCGCCAGCAATAACCTCTACACAGCACCACAGGTGAGGAAGGCACCAAGTGGGCCTGGCTGCAAGGCCCTAGGTCAGCCGCTGATGCTGGACTGCCCGCCCGGCTTCCCCCAGTGCCAGTGGTGCCAGCATCAGCACCAGCTGCCTGCAGAGGTCCCACAGCACCCTCTGGATGGGCCATCCATGCTGGGCCAGGAAACCCCACTGCCAACAGGCCCACCAAAGTCAAGTGGACATCGATAAGCACCAGGGCCCCTGCAAGGCTATGGCATCTACCTCTAGGTGTCTATAACACACAAGAGCACCCCAAGACTCCTCTAGCAGGGAACAGCTAGCAGCAACCACACCTGCTGCCACCCTCTCCTCCGTGTGAACACACTCTGCCCCTCCTCCTTGTACCTATTTCCTACAGCCACTAATTCAGAGCACCCTGCAAGCTCAAGCTTATCCAGGCCAGTCCCCTAGGCATCTGACAGGCGCTGCCCATCTCTAGGCCCTCTGCCTACTTTCCCCTCACACTACCCCCAGAGTCCCTCCCTAAACTTGCCACCCTGTGTCCCACTAAGCATCACCTACCTTCCCCTCTTGCCCGTGTGGCCCCCCAGGCCTCTCGCCAGCCTCTGGGGCACCACTCCCGGTTGAGGCTCCTATGGGGGTGAGAGACACTGTGGGCAGGCCCAGTCTCCCAAAAAGAAAACCCATTTTGCAAAATCCATTTAATTGGAATAAATAAAAGCCCCAGGCAGGGCAGAGCTGGGCAGGGAAAGGAAGGATCGAGTGGGGGAATCCAAGCCCACCCGCCCACCCTCCCACCTCTGTCTTGGCCCAGTTGCAGCCTACAGGAAAAACCATCACTGCACCATCCTGGTGTTTCTTCCGGCCTCAGGTCCACGTCTCTGCCCGCAGGGCCATGGCACTGAGAGTGGCAGGTACTAGAGTCCTTGCCATCCTATCATTTGTCCCCAGCATCCGTGACCAGGGTGGGTGTCACAGCCTCCACAGCTCTACCAGCCCTGCCAGAGGGGAAAGTCAGTGAGGAGCCAACAATGTCTCTCCGAACAGACAGGCAGAGCTGGACCTCCACATGCCCATGCCTGGCATGTTCTCAGGAAATGATTCTAAGTCCCTGACAAAACCACTGGGCTCCCCAGGCTGAGGACCCCAGAAAGTAGTCAGAGGGTTGGCATGGAGTGGAGACAGTACCCCTAAGTTCACCAAGCGTGTTGCTTGGGGAAAGGGGCTACACCATATGAAACTGCTGCCTCCATGGGTCCTGGGCAGCGGGACCTGGGCAGTTTCACAGGGTGCAACCAACAGCAGCATGTGCACATCCACAATTCAAGGTTCCCTGGGCTCTTCACATGGGGAAACTTAAGGACAGGGCCTTGCAGCAACTCCAGGAAGCCCAGAGGGCAGAGCCCACATGCTTCAATCGGTGAGCCTGGCTCAGGGCCCCAAGTGTGTGTTCAGTGACAGAATCAGGGCTTTTTCTAAAAAGCTTCCTGATGCCAAACGTAGCAAGGGTGCTAGCACCCCATGGCTGCCGCCGTTTCTGCTGCTGGGGAGGAGCCTGGGGAGCCACCGGCGAGGACCTACAGACATGGACTCAGGGCTCCCCCAGCAGGAGGGGTGCAGATGATAGGAAGAGCCAGGCGCATGTGTGCACGCGCGCACAAGCGCTCACAACAGCGGGTGCCGAGCCTGTCTCTGCCTGTCAAGCAGGGGAAGGTGGAGGCCACCGTCTTTCCACTGTCCCGGCCACGCAGGCCAGCTGAGCAGGCCTTGACCAGGAAGCTTAGCGTCCCCCACCCATCGCCTTCACTTAAGGAGCGGATGCACCGAGGGCAGAAAGGCAAGGCTCGGGGTTACGCTGAAGAGAGGCAGGACCCCTTCATGTCCACTTTCCCTTCCCACCCCACCCAAGAGCTCCCCTCCCAGGGCCTGTGGGCAAGGGACAGCTGTCGCAGAGCAGGAGGCTGGCAGAGCAGCCCCGGCCCCATCCAGCCACACAGGCCTCAGCCCCTGCGCAACCTGTTACCTGCTCTTCTCTTTCTTCTCATACACAGAATGAAGCCTG
Source organism: Capromys pilorides (assembly GCA_004027915.1). NCBI lineage: Eukaryota > Metazoa > Chordata > Mammalia > Rodentia > Capromyidae > Capromys > Capromys pilorides. The sequence continues at coordinate 3,669 of PVKN010002267.1, read as the reverse complement.
TTGATCAAGAAGATTTTGTCCTCCCCCTCCTAGAAAGGGCAGAACAGAAAACGGAACTGACCATCCCTCAGCCCTCACAGAGCCAGCCTGTTCCAGAATGCCAGTGGGGGCATTGGAGAGTGACACTCAACATCACAGTGGCAAAAAAGTCAAGGAGGCACCAAAATTTAAAACAAACAAAAAGAAGTGGATTTGAGCTTCCCAGTGGAAGCTCTAAGCTTCCTAGCGGATAAAGTGCAAGGGAAATGTGCTTGGCCACAGTGAGGGGCCCAGAGCCAGCTCCACTCAAATTTCAAACTGGCCCTGCAACTCAGGACCTGCGTCTTGGGCCAACTGCCTGCTTCCTGCCCTCAGTGCCACTCTCTGGCGGAGGAGGGTAGTACAAGCTGGGGAACTGGCGTATGTTTCTCGGTCCAAGGTGTCAGGGGGCTGCATGCCTCCCAGCAGCCCTGAAGGGACCATCTACTTCCTAGTGCAAAGCAGTCCAGGTTCGCAACCCCTTCCTCCCATGCTCAGCAAGCAGTGGCTGGTGGAGCGCCACATCCCAGCATCACCACACCGACCCTCCGGCCCTGTCACAGATGACCCTGTGAGCATAGCCCCCAGAGAGCGAAATGCGGCCTCCATACCAGCCTCTGCCATGCAGAGAACAGTGAGTTCACTAGGTCCCCTGCTCTTCAGGCAACATGAAAAGCCTACAACGCATCTGGTACAGAATCTGGTGCATGCAGGTATCGCAACTCCAGGGCCAGGAAGGGGCATCTTTCTGCACATATTCCCTAAAGCACTGGGGCCAGGTGAGCTGGTTCTGGGCCCCTAGTGACCAGGCTTGGCCCAGGAGCACCGCTGTGAACACCTACAAGGAGGAGCCCAGGCTCCACAGCAACAATGCTGCTCCTTCCAGCAAGCGGCTGCTGACAGTGACAGAGGCTGCACATTTGCAGGGACCAAGGAGCAGACCCCATGGCCAAGGTCGGCCTGGACAGCAATCTCTGCGATCCTACAGATTACTGTAGGGTGCCAGAGCAGCCCCGAGACACCTTCCCACTGACTAGCCTGCAGCAGACACCAGCCCAAACCTCCTCCAAGACCTAGAGCTCGTGGCAAGGGGAAGTCCCAGCCCAGTCCTGGCAAAGAAACCCCGAAGAGGCCAAGCACACAGCAGAAGGAAAGGATACCACAAGGCGTACTGAGGGGGGCACCGGGCTGGAGCTGGAGCCTCATTAGGGACTGCTGCCAGCAGCCATTCCCACCCCGTAGCCTGTGGACACAAAGCCCAGGGAAGGCCAGGCCTTCACTATGCCAGTGCAGTCCCATGCGGAGGCCCATCTGATTGACCAGCCAGGACGGAACCTGTGTTCAATTTACGCAGCACTCGGGGCCGATGGAGGGCATTACCTGGGAAGGCATGTCCTAAGCCACTGGGAATTCTTTCTTTCCCCACTCATTCCTTTGTGCCAAGCTGTCACTGTACTACAAAAAGTGTTAACTCGCCTATTTAAAAATGTTTTAAGCTAGGCATGGTGGTGCACACCTGTAATCCTAACACTTGGGAGGTTGAGGCAGGAGGATCAACACAAATTCAAGGCTAGCCTGGGCTACACAGTGAGTTTAAGGCTAGCATGAACTGCATAGTGAGAGCCTTCAAAAATAAGCAAGGCTAGAGTGGGGCTCAGGGGCATAGCACTTGCCTCCCATGTCCAGGGTCATGGGTTCAATCTGCAGCACCCAAACCAAAAGACTAATAAATACGTTTAAAAATCTGTAAGTAAATAAATCCCAATTCTTTCTGCCTCACTCCACCTCTTTGTCAAATGATGGCACTCGCCAGGATCCACATGTCCCCCGGGAAGTCCAATGCCTCAGAGACTGTCCACATGACAGGGCCACTAGAGTAGCATGCTCTAAAGTAGCTAGTACTTCCCCCACCCCCTTCTCCAGGTCATCCCAGCAAGAGGCGGCAGGGAAGGGACTCACGTTGCGGATCTGCTCCTTGAGGAGACAGATAACCTTTCGCTGGCCTTTGACCACCTGGATGTTGAGGTAGATGACCGCCCTGTGGAAGATGGCCGTCAGGCTGAGGTAGGGCCCAGGACAGGATCCACGCTCCCCTGCTTGCACCCTGGCTGTTTGACCTGGAGGCCTCCAACCCATCATCCAGAACTTACAACAGCAGGGCTGACGCCAAGAAGAGTAAGAAGGTGTTCTCTACCAGGTAACGGTTCAGCCAGGACAGCCACGAGGTCCCGGGGCCCCCCTGCTCCAGGTGCCGTGCCCACATGGTCCCAGCCTCATACATGCGGTTCAGGCCCCGGAAGGGGCCACAGGTGTCTGAGGGCTTCACCCTGGGAAGAAGCCAGGACCTCAGCGCCTTGGCCCCAGCTCCCTCCCAGCCTGACAAAGGCAGCCTCAGCAGAAGTCCCCAACCCAGACCCTTGTGATACTGCCCCGCCCGATCACAATGGCACAGGGAACACCAGCCTCCCACCCGCCTGGTCCCCACCAGCCAGCTACTCACTGCCAGACAGCGTAGCACAGGAAGACGGCAGCCCCCAGGAAGGAAGGGAAGCAGAGCAGTGTGAGGAACACAGTGCTCATATGTGAGGCCAGCCAGGGCCTGCGTGGTGCCTGGCAGTTAGCCATCAGGCTCGCCTGGGGACAAAGCTGTGCTGTGCCACTGCTACCACACCACCACCTCCCAGGCACCCTTCCCCAGGACTTCCAAGAAAAAAAACCAGGCCTTGAGGCCAGATCCCAGCCCAGGAACTCAAGACCCCATTTCCCTCACCCCATGAAACCACAGCAGCCCCAGCAAAGTGGCTTCTACAGACCCTGAGCACAGGTAGGACACAGCTAGAGAGGCCTACCACCTCTTACAGGAGGGAGACTGAGGCTCGAGGGGCAGGGCTGCCCAGGCCCACGCCACTCAAGAGTTACTGCTGCAACTGTCTCTTCCACGAGCCCCTGAGAACACAGTCCCCACCTTCTAGCTGAGGAAGTGGAAGACTAGGCATAGGCCAGAGTCTCTGGTTACCCCACCCCCACCCTGAGCACACAACTGAGAGGACCTAGCCCGCCCAAGACAGAGGCCTTGGTGGGGCTGGCACCCAGGGGCTAGGAGCTGCCCGGCCTGGGCTGCCTAGCAGATGCCGCTGGCTCCAGCACAGGGCATTACCTTCTTGACCTGAAAGAGGATCAGCAGCCTGAGGATCTGCACGGCAGGCAACAGGGGCGAGAAGAGGACACCCAGCCTGGGAAGGCCACAGCCAGAGACAGAGTCAGCACACTCCTCCCCAGCCGGGCAACCACTCGTGGGCCACACCCTGCTCAGGATCCACTGCCTCTGCAGGGGAAAGGGCAGCGCCCGCGGCCTCATCTCCCAGGCTGCCTCGGGGCAAGGGCAGGCGGAGCTCTTACCAGGTCAGAGTCTGCCCATAAATGAGGTCCAGCACGTTCCGTGCAATGTCAAACTCGGGCTTCTGCCTCCTGAGTCTTCTCTCTGAGATAAGCCTGAGAAGAGGGTTACACTGGCCACTTGGGACTGAACCTCAGCCCCACCTGGGAAAACACCCATGCCAGCCACCCACTTCCTGCACAAATATCCAGATGTCAGGAAAGAGTGGCCATTCCGGTCCATTAAGGGCTGGGGACTGGAACCAGCACCCCTCC
>PVKN010002266.1:0-43794 GCA_004027915.1 Capromys pilorides | reverse complement strand
TAAACTACACTTTATATAGATAATGATTGAATATTGGATGGAATAACTTGATTTTCCAAAGAAATATGTTTCTAATATCTCCCTCTTTTTATTGCAGAAATTGAAACAAGTTGAAGAAACAAAAGAAGATCCTGAGCATAGATTATCTAAAATTTCCCTTGAGTCGTTCAATAAATTTAACAGCAATAGTGTGATTTTATTAGAAAAAGAGAACTCCCTGAGCAAGGTTGAAGGACAAAAGAAAGAAAGAGAAAAAAATGAAGAGGCATCTTTAAGTAGCTCCGAGAGGCCTGCGGTAGATAATTTGGAATCTTTGAGCGATTCTTTATATGACAGCTTTTCTTCTTGTGCAAGCCAAGGTTCAAATGATGTATAAAGGACTTTACACCCCTTAGAGCTGGAAATAGAGTGCTTGAAAACGGAGAGCGAGGGGGCAGGGGTGGTGGATGCACACAGCTGTTAGCCACAAAGGACCACAACGCCAGTGCCTACCTTGGGGAGCACATAGCAGGCAGCCCACCAGGGCTTATTTTTCTGACAGGGCAATAAAGATTGAATCCATTGTTGTGTTTCCAATTCCTATTAAAAGTAAACATGATACAGAATTCTTAATTTTGCACTTTTTAAAATTCTTGTACAGAAGTTGTAAATTTTTTTTGAAAGAGCAATTATATTTGTAGGGAGCGAAAAGATAGCAATAAAAGGAATCTGCGCCATGCTCTTGAAATGCTATACTAAGTCTTAGAAGTTGATAATATATATTTTTTAAAATTCAAAAGAAAGATTTTGTGAAGTTCGTTGTCCTGGTCCTCACCGTACTTGTGGGCACATCCTGGAACCTGAAACATGGCCTGCGGAAAAACCAGACGGACCATGGTCATCTCAGTCTCACATTCTCATTTTGCTAGATATTTTTTTATTCCAGTGCAATTAGCAATTTTTTCCTAAGAAATTCTAGGTTTAGTAATAATCCCGCTTTCACTGAAAAATGAAGTGTGGACACCAGGACACGTGACTTCTAGGTCTGGAAATAACCTAATCCGACTTCCGGTAGGCGTTCCCCCTAGGCATTTCCCTACATCCTCTTCTCCTTAGGGATTCTCTAGGACTCTCCTTATTACATCAATTTTCATCTTCCTACTTTTTAAAATTACCATCTGGGTGCTCTAGAAATGAAAACAAATTCCTATTTGGTATGTTCACTTTTTAACAAATAAAATCAATGATGGGTGCTACAAAATTTCTTACTTTTTAATATTCTTTTTTTCTACAAAGACTGTTTATATGTAAGGATAAATTCTATTTTAAAGGTTATGTGTATTTTTTCTAGATGTGAACTATTTATAATTGCTTTTGTACAGGAGCTTTTAAACTAGATAAAATAGAGAAGGCTTTAGGGTCTATTTGGTTACTTTAGCACACAATTGCTTCTTTAAAGAATATTGTATGATCAGTGTTATTTTGTTAATTTGTGCAATTTGGTATATTTGAATTTTGTTACCCTAAAGGAAAATTTTGTAAAGCTTTCTTGCCTTTCAGGCTTTGAAAACTCCTTTTGTTTCATTTCTGAATAAAGTCCTTTCACACTTGTACCCTCTATATGCTGAAAACAACTTGCTCCGGAGCCCTCTGCCCACTCAGTTGCGTCAGACGTGATTCACACGTGCTCCAACGACGGCTTTCCCTAAGGAATAAACCGGCCCCTTTGCTCCCGCGATTGTGATTCAACCAATTGTAAGCTCGCAGTCTGCAGACCAGCAAGGGAAGGCTGGGACCGGGTCTTTTCGGCCTCCCGAGGGGTTAACCATGTAGAAATGGGGGCGGGGCGGTGTGCAAAGGCAGAGAAGGAGCCTGAGGCAGATACGGAAGGATCTCTGCAGAGGAATTACAAAAAAGTCATTTACGCCCATTTCCAGACCGGCTCTGCTGGCAGGATGGGGAAATAAATGATTTGAGTCCCAGCGGAGAGAGCTTCCCCACGAGGGGGCGGGAAGAGGGGCGAAGCTTACAGGGCTATTTCCAAGGAAATGGATGCTCCCTGGGGATTCGACCGGGGGTCTGCACGAGCGGGATTGGGGGAGGGGGCACAAGTGAGCTCCGGCGGGCGCGCGGACTCCGGCACCACCTGCTGCGAAGCTCCGCTCCGAAGGCGAAAAGAGCACAGAGGCTACTGAGAATACGCCAGGTGGGTGTCACCTGGAATTGGTGAAGAGACATTTGGGGTGGGGTGGGGTGCGGAGAAGAGCCAGTGTCCAGGTCCTGGGCCAGGACCCTGCCTAGCGCACTGTATATATGCTCTTAACTTGTGGCCTTAGGGGCCCAAATGGAGTCCGCCCCGCCCTACCTCCGCAAGGAGAGGAGGTAAAGAGCCACCCTCTTCTCGGGATTTGCTTTCTCCAGGGAGCTCCTAACCGTGGTCCCTAGGGCGCACTTCCGGGCCAGGCCGCAGGGGCTGTGTTAATGCCCCCTTCTGCAGTGCACGCCAGGGGGTTAAGAGAGGGTGGCACGGACCTGCGCGAGACGCTCGGGGCCCCACCGCACTCCTACCTATGCTGCAGAAGCCGAGCCCTGCACCGACCCGGACCGAGGGCTTCTGGGAGGAGGAGGTCGCGCAGGAGCTCGGGACGCCCCGGGCAGCCTGCGGGTGTGCAACTTGCGGGTCCTCGGGAACACGCCCCCCACCCTTCCCCCAAGAGTCGCCCCGCGGCACTAGCGCTCCACATGGGTGGCCTGCCCAGGGGTGGGGTGCTCGATGTCAGCAGCAGCAGCTGAAGGTTCGGGAAGCCCGGCGTAGCACCTGCCGTGCGGGACCCCAGGCGGCGCCTTAGGCACCTGCTGCACCTTCCCGGCCGCTCGCCCGACCTCTGAAAACTACACTTCCCCGCCCCCAGGCGGTGGGGTTGGATCACAGGATCCACGGAGGCGGGCGAAGAGGGCGGCGGGCAGGGGTGGGACTTCGACGGTTCCAGCTTTTCCCCGCCTGCCACCCGCACCCGCACAGCGCCCGCGCCCCCACCCCCATCCCAACTCGGCAGCCGTCACGTGGTGCGTGGCGTGGGAGGGGAAGAAGAGGCGAGACTTTCTTGGGCACTCGGACTCGCGCGTAGTTCTTCAGCTCCAGCCGCCAACTCCGGAGGCGCCGCGCTCGGCGGTGGAGAGCAGGCGAGTGGAGCGGGACCCGCGCGGCAGCTGAGAGCCCGGCGCGGGCGATGCGGGCGCCGAGGGCGACACCTGCGGCTCCTGTCGGCGGCGGCCGTCGCCCGGGCGGCAGCAGCGCGGGCCCCAGCAGCCACAGCCGCTGCGGCCGGGGCAGCCTCCGCTTCGGTCGCCGCCTCTGATGCCCGCTCCTTGCCCCGCGGCTCCGGGAGGATGTGGGTCCTCGGCATCGCGGCAACTTTTTGCGGATTGTTCTTGCTTCCAGGTAAGAGGACCCGAGACCAACGCGTTCCTCCCCGCTCCCCAGGCGCAGACGCCCTGTCCACCCACGGCGCGTTCGCTCCCAGTGCGCCCACCGGGCCAGCATGGCACAGGCATTGCCCGGCGGGAGTTTGGCGGCCGCACTGGCGCCCAGAGGCGCTAGACTGGGAAAGTCTCCAAGCCCCGCGCTGCAGGAGAACAGCGGGGAGTGGCGGATTCGCGCTACTCCGGCTGCAACTGCTCCGGCTACTGTAGGTAGCAGCTGGGCTCGAGAGGAAGAGAGGGTCTGAGGCTCGCCTTAGCCTGGCGAGAAAAAAGGTGCGCCATGCTCCGAACCTCGCCAAGTTCAGCGTCTCCGGCATCCCGTGGGAGCGGTGGCGCCGACAGGTGAGCGGAACCCTAGGCAGCTCGGTACAGCGCCGAGCCGGGGCTGGATGGCTGCGCCCAAAGTGCTGTGGCTTGGGAGAGGAGCGGACACACCAGGGCTGGGAAAGCGCTGGCAAGTAGATCTAGATGAAGCGCCCAGACCCAAGCGCCAGACCAAAGGAATGGAAGGTGCTGTTATCTGGTCCCCTCTTCATCTACCAGCTCCAGGGAGAGCTCTGCAGACCTGAATCCCCGCCGCGGACCCATTCGATGTTGCCCTGAAAGCGCGGAGCGGGGGAGAAAGGGCTGCGGTGTGGCAGTGTAGGGGGCAAGCACTCGCGCATCCCCTCTTAGCCGCTGCACTCCTGTGGCACGGAGAATGGTCCGGGGAGAACAAGGAGCTCGAGGATTTAGGGCGCGGGAGTCCTTGGGCTCCAGAACCTCTTCCCTTTCTCCACGCGTGGTTGCGCAGGAAGCCTCAGAGCCAAAGCAAAGCAATGATGACTTCATAATAAAACTGTAAGGGCGTCTGCAAATGCAATCACGAATGATGCCAAAATAGTAATTAAGTAATTTGTAACCAATTAACAGGCAAATCTTTTGGCTTAAACTTCAGCTGATGCTTGCCTCTGAAGCTACTTTGCTCTCATGGGTTTACACCCAGTTCCCCTTCTTTCAACTTCTTTGGAGAAAGCTGGAGGTGTTGTTGGATGGGCCCTTTGTGTCTGGGGCAGGGATCTAGGGTTCCGTGGGCACAACTGCTCTTCATCCTGCAGGACGTCCCTTTGGTACCTACACTGCCCACTGCCCACGGCCAGCTTCAGCCACAGCCAGCCCTACCTAGAGTTTCAGGCGTGCAGGTGCCCAGACAGCTCGAGACTGGAGCCTCTATTCTCTGGGGCCAAAACACCAAGGAGGTGTCTGGATCTGAACCAGACTCTGTGTATCCCACAGGCTTTGCGTTGCAAATCCAGTGCTACCAGTGCGAAGAATTCCAGCTGAACAACGACTGCTCCTCCCCTGAGTTCATTGTGAATTGCACAGTGAACGTTCAAGACATGTGTCAGAAAGAAGTGATGGAGCAAAGCGCGGGTAAGAGCCCAGCAACTCTTTCCCTGCCCACTTCAGCAGAGCCTCCGGGCGAGAGTGAGGGGGCCCTAGCATTACAGAAGTTGGGCCTGGCCTTGATTTAATGCACACATGCACCGGTTATTGCAGATTTACTTTTATAGTGCTGGGAAAATGAAGAGTTCCAAGTTACTTTAATCTCATTAGAGTTAATTACCAGGGCTTCTCCCCGAGGGAGTTGGGAGGGGAAGTGCATTTAAATCAGTGATTCTCCTTTTATTTACTCCCCTCTCTTCCTGAACTAAAGGCTGATCAGAGGGTGGAAAATATATAGATAAGCAGCCATAGCTTGAGAAACTAGACAGTAGCCTGTGAGTGGTGTCAGCCTGAAATATGGAGCTAGTTGAAGTTCCCAGAGGTCAGAGCTTGAAAAATGTGTTTTGTCATAGAGCCACACCATATTTCTCTGAAGAACACTATAGGATCTTTATTTAATTTTAGAACTAATGCATCAAATTCCAGGCAGAAATTGCCAAGATTTTTCAAAGGAATGTTGTTCTCTGCCCTGTCAGCTTAGCTGGCTGGGCAGAGACTGTGGGCATCATACAAGGGAAGGGAGGGGGTTTGTTGGGAGGCAAAGCTCACTCTGATCAACAAAAGTCTTCTTGGAGATGCCCCTAATAGTTTTATCAGGATTCAGAGGGTCCCCCCACAACAAGTAACTGAAGCTTAATGAAATTTGCGAAGCTTTTACTTTAACTGCAAGGTCAAACTCATGAATAAGCTTTGCCATTTAAAGGCTATTGAAAATATATGAAATAGTATCAGGTAATAAGTGCTATTAAGAAACCAAAGTCTTATCCCCCTTCAGTTTAGAGAACGGCTCACAGACCCATGAAGCCAATAGAATCATTGCATGCTTTCCTTAACCCACTGGTGAAGCAATGCAAAGTCACTTGTTTTCAAGTTAGCACCTGGGGGTCAGCATCTTTTCCTCTCAAGAAGCATCAGGAAATGTCTGGTCACTAACCACCTGGTCATTTGGGAGACATATCCAATACCACCCCTAGCACAGCTTGTCTCTGTGCTGTGCTGTATGTACTGTCTTATCAGCTGGTCTTCATAGGCTGTTATTTGTGTGTGGTGTGGATTCTTCCTATCAGTATCACACTGCTGAGAAGTCTGAGAGTCACTACTCTCAGAAATAATTTGTCCCAAGAAAAGCAGCAAGCATTGTTTTGGCATATGGAATGTGTGCTATTAAAAAAGCAGAACCAAACAAAAATTTAGTGGTGCTTTATTAAGCAAAGATTGACATGAAAATTTGCACAAGTGATTTCTCTTGTACTTGTGTTTTATTCCTGTGTTTTACCTGAGCAAAAAAAGAAAATGCCCTTCTATCAGCAGAACTTCTGTGATTTTAGTTTGAGTTGTTGGGAACATTTTATTGGTAATTTCAAACATTTGCAGCTTTCTGCCAAGCAGTGATTTAGAATCACACCAGATGAAGATATACTATGGACCTGTTGAAAATTTCACAATTCTCAGAGTTTACCCAAGCATTGTGCTTCATACCCTGGGTTGTAGTTGAGGAAAGGATATGAACCCAATTTGAGTTAATTACTTTCCTTGAGAAACATTTTTTCCTCCACATATGTGTATCTAAGATATATACCATATATTCCAATTTTAAAGTGCTGTTTGTCTTCTTCATTCTGTCCTCTGAAGCATATTGTTGTGAGTCAGAAGAGCCATAATCCTTCCTGTGCTATACACAGAAAACTTCAGCACAGGAATCCCTAAGTGCCTGGCATGAGATTGCCTGTTTTCTATTAGCATGGTCAAGTTGAGCACCTTGTTTCCGAACTAGGTTCCTCCCTCAACAGGCAACAGGTCAGAAGGGCAGCAAGATGGAAATATAAGGTCATTTTAGTGGTGATGTTTGAAAATTGAAGCAGTAGGTGAGTGCAACGGGAAAAAGATCAGTTTTGAGGGGTATGTGCAAGGGATTCTGAGTCTAAATTCAGTGGAAAACAACCAAATACTTTTCTCTCTGTATCAAAGAGCAGTATGTGAAGGTTGATAACTCCAAGGCACTCTCAGGCTTAGGATTATGTAATTGTTAGAAGTCAGGTTTTTTTCCAATAAGAATAGAAAACAAACCTAACACTGTTAAATGGCAAGATGTAGTATGACCACTGCAGTAATAAGAGCTAAGTTTTTTGAGTGTGCTCTGGATATTGGGCTCTTTCCTAGCTCTTGCACGTAGTATCTCATGAAATCTGGTGATTCTCTTTCAAGGACTGTTTCCCCATGCCACAAGCAGTTAGTGTTTAATTCTATTACATGATCAAGTTCTCCACTCTGGGCAAAGAGAATAATGCATGTTATATGATGTTATGAAGGAGTCCAAGTGAGAGCGAAGAGTATATGCTGTACTGACCTCTTCGTGCATTAGAGCTGAAGGACCCACCGATTCCTAGTTAAGGGTGCCTTTTGGCCAGTCTTCTTGGAATCTTGTTCTAGTCCACATGACTTGCTCATCCCCGTGAAGTTCATTTTATAAGTCTGTAGTACATTTGCCTCTGAGTCTTTTATAAACACCCCATGTCTTCTGAGGTGCTCTGAGTTAAGGATCGCTGATCTGGACCAACATTTTTGGAATTATACTCTGAAAAAACAAGGTCCAGAAAAGTTGAATGTCTGGTCCATGTCCATCAGCCAGCTGTTATAAAGAAGCACTTGGAATCTGCTTTTTAACTCAACTTGTTTCTTGTAATATCACCACTTAGCCTCTCACAGAATAATAAAATATACCACTAAGTTTGCCTGAAAAGATACTTCAGCAAAGTTCTATGAACTTAGAAGATTTTTCATGTCCCTCAAGTTTACCAGGCAGGCTGAGCAGACAGGCAATAAATTGAATGTTGAAAGAATATGAAGTAGGGTTTTTGAAACCTGAGTGCTGTGTGAACTGGCATTTTTCATGGGTGTAGAAAAATTAGGGCTTTAAATGGACTCAAATTTTAATGAACTAAGCCCATATGACATTAAGCTGTAATGAAAGGCACTCTTTCTGCAAAAAAAAAAAAAAAAAAAAAAAAAAAAGATACCAGCGATGCAGTATGCACGGGCCTTCAGTTAGTCCTTTCTGGATTAAGTCTGCAAACTCAGCTCTTATGAATTCTGAGGCAGGTACGTTTAATTTTCAAGTGGGAAGTGCATTTAAAATTAACCTTTACCTATTCCCTGGAGAGGTATTCCTATTAGGCACTGAGATTATTTTCTATTGCTCCTCTTCCCTTTGGCCATTTCTGGAATAATAATAAGGCAGTGCAAGGAGAAGGGAAGTTTGGTTCAGCTTCTTTCATTGTCCTTACTAATTGATATTTAAATGTTTGCATAACTAATGACTTGTTCTCACCAGCTTTGTACTTCATGGGTTAGTGTCTGCTTCACCAGCATCCTTGATAATGGCAGTTCTTTTGCTCTTGTTTATCCTTGAATTCCACAAAATATTTCAAATATTGATTTTCATTTCAGAATAGAAGCCTCCCCCTTCCAGTATGAATTTTTAAACCAGGTTATAAAGAATGTGAATTTGCATTTGTTTGACAGTGCAATCTTGTAATTAGAGTTTTTCCTCTTGACTAGATACAGTGAAAGGGGCATAATTTAATTTTTATAGACTAGCCAATTTCAGCCCCTGGTAAAATATAGCTCTGTCACTGAGCAAAATGTTACAGGTTCTCCTAAGCCTTATTTAAAAGTTAAATGCAGTATATTGAGAGAAAGTTCATGGTCGGAATCAGTAACCTAATCGATCTCTTCCCCCATCCTTTGCAACATGCATTAATCTATTTGTCTGTTTTGCAATACAAGAGTTACTGATTTACATGCCATGTTGTGTCTATATTATGGCCGTATAAGTAATGGCTGTTCTCCTTTTGGATTAGTTAGTTGCTCATTAAGTTAGGCAAGGATTGCTGCAGGTGCTGGGCAGGTTTATTTGATGCCTTATTTTCTCCTCAGCAGAGTGAGAGAGCTAGAGAGGACTAGATGCCCACAAAATGATCTTTCATGTTCTTGTTAGAAAGGAAAGGAAAGGTAACCATAGCTGATATCTTTTCTCAAGTCAAACTGTGAAATTTTACCAAGATATCAAATCATAGACCCTAGCTGCCCTGCTGTGAGCCTGGAAGGAAGGAGGCCCAGTTCTGCTAACTAATCATATCACAGTTCCTTTGTGTCTGTTCTTTTAAGATGTATACCTGCTCTCAAGAGTGTGCTCATACATGGGGCAGAGGCGTGTGCTCACATATTTGTGCCTGTGAATATTTGCATATGCCATGCCTAATTCTTGTAAGAAAAATGAAAATATTAAACATGAAGGCCTCTTTTGCAGAACCTCAGAATGCCAGTGATTTAATCTGTGTCGCTTTTAGGCACAAAGCTACTTTTAGCATCCTTTTCTTCAGGAGGTCATTTGAGACATAGTAGTGATACCTGTTCATCTTTTCATCTCTCACTTCCTCTCTCCCCGCCTCCTCCCAGCATCTCTGTTTACACTTCTACACATCTCCCTGTAGTGCTTAACTTTCTCATCCTTATTTTCTTTAAATCAGATGGGTAGAAGAGTATACTCTGTAAATCAAACAAAAATCAAACATTTAAAAATCATAGTTTAGTTTTGGCAAATGAAACTTCAACAGGTTAAAAAATCTTTAAAGAAAAAGAGGGCTGGGGAAATGGCCCTTTTTTTTTTTTGGCATTGCCAAAAAAAAAAAAAAAAAAAAGGTAGTGTATAAGGCATTATAAGCTTATTAGAAGAAAGAAGTAATCGTCAAGCCTTTCAAACTCTTAATTGGCCACACAGATGGGTAGAACAAGAGGTTGACAGTAGTAGCTAACATCTGGAGGTAAAGAAAAAGATTCCAGTGTCCCAAAAGATACCTGCATAGACTAGCAGCAGCCCTGCTAAAAAGGCCTCTCTGTCACCTTCAATAAAGTTATGAATTACACAGGTTTTGTGCCGCCCTGAGTGTGGCTAGCTCTACCTCTTGGGGGCAAGGGGCAGTGCGACAACTCCTTTCTCAGCAGGCTGAGACACTGCCAATCAGCTGCTCACTTAGTGCCCGAGATTCATCCATCTCTTTCGTGTGGTACGTAGAGCTGGCTTCCCAGCAAGCACACGGAGGAGGAACAGCGCGCGCCCTTGGTCCCCTGCACTCCAGCAAGTGAAGCATTTGTTTATGTTAACTTTCCAGCTGAACAAGCAGCCAGTGCTGACCTCCTGTCTCCATAGATAAAACATTTGAAGATTGATCCACCTCTCCCTTAACACTAATTCCTCCCACTACAGCTTCATGAAAGCTTCCGTCATTGATGGTTTTCCTAATGAGTTTAAACAGGGAGGCTTCAAAGCATGGGGTTTTTTCCCAAGTGGAAGTGAAAGGAAGTATGAAAACAAAACACATCGCTTCCTTTGAACTTTGAAAAGGAAATTGGCTTCTCTCATATACTCCTGAAAGAAAAACATATGTGTATATCTGAATCTACAGCCTTCTCCAGTGCCTGAGCTTTCACATGAGATCTTTCCTCCCTTCCTCCCTTCTTCATGCCCTTTTTTTTTTCTTCAGAATGGCTGGGCTCTGATATCCTGACCAGGCAAAGTTTCTTAACACACTGTGCAGAAGGGCTGAGAAACCCAACCTTGTTTTCATCCTTTGAATGGCAAAGGTGTTTGTGCTCTTCAGGGACGGTATCTGCGGACAGTCTAGGCTTTCCATGCTTGAGAACTCTGAGGAGATTATTTACTTCCAAGAGGCTTAGCTTCTTGCCCTGAAAAATAGAGATACAGGTTCCCTCTCCTTAAGAGATACAGCATGAAAATGAGAAATGCAGCCAGTATAACCATCTTCAAGGAATCTGTCTGAACACTGGATGCCAACCTGGCCTCTCATAGAAGGCCCTTCATCACCAGTCTCCACACATGCCTGGAAAGGATGGAGCTGGCCCCTTACTGCAAAGTACTTCGCACACGCTGTTTCCTCATGTCTCCAACTGAGGAGGAACTTACATTCCTTCAGGGGGTTCTCATACTTAGGAAGGCTCCTAGTGAGGCCATGTGCCCTCCATTACTGCTGAGTCTTGCCCAAGGAAAGCTTCAGGACCACGCTCCCAGTAAGGCTAGGGCTCAAGTTCCTTTCCTCTTCCCAAAGATTTTTACTGTCACCATGGTGACATTCTCAGTTTCTTTTTGCATTTTTAAGAACACTGTTATTGAGATATTTATGTACCATAAACATACCCCTTTAAAGAATATAATTGATGTTTTTAGAATACAGTACACAGAGTTAAATTACTATAGCCACTGTCTATTTCCAGAACATGTTATCACTCCATAAAGAAACCTCATACCCTCTCCTAGTCACTGCCCACTGACCCTACTTGTGAGTGCCTGGAGGCTACTAATCCACTTTCTCTTTATATGGATTTGCCCATTCTAGATATCTCTGAAAAATGAAATAGTGTGATAGGTGACCTTTTGTGACTGGCTGCTTTTGCTTAGGATAATGTGTTCATGACTTCATGACTCATTTGTGCCATTTCTTATTATGAAATGTATCTTCCTCTTAGTAATGCAGGTATCTCCAATTTGGCAGGTCTCTAAATGCCAGAACAGGGGAGGGAGAGATGAGAGATGGGGTGGCATGTGATGGTAAACGCTAGAACTCCACCAGCAATTGCAGCATTGTGCTGAGTTGAAGTAAAAACCTGTGTGAAGGGGCTGCTGCTCCAGTGAACTGTAAGGCAAAGCCATGTCTGTTCCACACCTGCTGTGTGCTGAGCCTTGGACTCTTCGTCCCTTGAGTAGTGAAGCTGCTTTCCTTTGAGGAGATCTTATTAGTTGAAATCAGTTCAGGAATTCTGAGGCACATGGACAGGCTGTTCCTGGTCTATCAGTGGTTCCTGCTGCCTGTCTCCCATGTGACCTC
Organism: Capromys pilorides; assembly: GCA_004027915.1. NCBI lineage: Eukaryota > Metazoa > Chordata > Mammalia > Rodentia > Capromyidae > Capromys > Capromys pilorides. The sequence goes on along the minus strand of PVKN010002266.1, from coordinate 31,945 downwards.
CGCTATAGGCCGCAGCTCTCAAGAATCAGCCCCTTGTGGTATCAGGACTTTCATTGCTCTGGCCCGCTACTTTCAAAGTATAGATGAGTTCACCGCAATGCAGACAGAAGCTTTCCTGGCTTGAACATCTTGATGCATTTCTGTTTGTTCCCATGAGAATACATGGAATGGAGCAAGCTGAGAGAGATCCTAGCAAAGCTTTTGATGATGGATATCTGAGTCTGGCATGACTTATTTCGTTGTCTTTGACAAATCCTGGGTACTTCTCCCCTAGGCTCTCCACTAGAGGTCAGAACTAATTCTTAAGAGTTTCCATCAATGCTAGGGTAAGATATGCTATTAATTTCTTGTTCTTGAAGTAAACTTTGCACTGTAGCTATTGTAATTCAGAAACTGTTTTCGTAGGGTAGAGCTATAGGGCATGTTCTTTTATTAATAAATTGCTTCATTTCTTCTGTTAGCCGCCAACACTACAAAGCAAAGCAGGAGATGGACTAAGTATTTTAGAAAAGGTGAAACCATGGAGAGTTCGTAACAAATTGCATTTTTTAAAGGATGCGTTAAAATAGAAATCAGCAGCAATGGCTCAAGCCATTGATTTCAAGGGGTTTATGACTTTGCAAACCACAAGCGGGATCCACATGCAAAAGTGATAAAGTGGCATATTATTTTAAGGAAGCTGTGATGCTTGGTCCAGTGCATTTCATTTCTCACTGGACATGGACAATAGCTTTTTATGTTTTTCTATTTCTTGGACTTGTTCGCGAGCACAGTGGAATGGCTGGAGACAGTGCCAGAGGCGGGTGGCGCCACGCACACCGCTCTCAGCCCGCAGTGATCCAAGCACACTGCACACAGGATGAATACGAATTGCACAGGCTCCGTCACAGAGCATCCAGGAAAGCAGACGAAATTAGTGACTGTGGGCTCTCTGTCAGTGCATATGCAAAACCAAGCCAACTGCCCAAGTCTGAGGAACTTAAACCTGTGCCTGAAGACCAAGAGGCTGGCTGGGATGCTAGCTTGCCACCCAGGGAAACCATCCAGATGGGGGATGCAAAGAAAGCACATGTTTCATGGTTCCTGTGTCTTTGTGGGGGGTGGGGGGGGGTGGGCAGTCAGTGTGTGGAAAAGGTATCCGGAAGCTGATTATTTGGCTACCATCTTCCTACTTGGTGTGTCACAGTCTGTCAGAAGGAAAAGAAGGCCAGCATGGTGGCACCTACCTGTAAACCCAGCACTAGGGAGGCTGAGGCACAAGGACAGCTATGAGCTCAAGGCCAGCCTGAAGTGTAAAGTGAGCTCAAGTCTAGCCTGAATTGCATAGTGAAACCCTGTCTCAAAGAGAGGAGGGGAGAGGGGGAGAAGGAGGAAGAGGAGGAGGAGGAGGAGGAGGAGGAGAGGAAAGCAAATCAGAAGCAGCCATTTGGCACAGGAGTGAGCTGAGATGGAAAGAGCAGACCAGCTTGTACAGCTGGGTCCCTGGTGGCGAACCTCTTAGAGCAGCTACCAGTGATCCCCAAAGCACTCTGCAGCACCCGTGCCATAGCTTCACCGCCACTGGCCTGCTCAGTGGCCTCCCACAGGAAGCATCTCTAAGGTAGGTGATGACAGGAGCCTCACACAAAAGTGTTCAGACGGTTTTACCTTTCTTCAGTGATCTCCAGCCACTAGTTCCTCTAGAGCCAAATCCTGTCAGTGTTTTAGGGTATATTTTCCAGACTGAGCTGAAATCCAGCTCCATTTCTTAGGGTCCATTTGTAGTTTTCTACACTTGGGCATCAGAATGTATGCTTGTTTCCCAACTCTCTCCATCTTCCCCTGACTGCTCTGTCTGTATTTCTCCTCATCTCTACCTACATTTTTCCTTCTCTTTTGCCTCCTTTTCCTCACCTCCCTTCTTCCTTCATTCTTTTCCTCTCTTCCTTCATCCCTCTCCACCTAGCTACATTCGCTCACCCGCTGGTATGTGGATACCCAATAAATATTTGCAGAATGATTACATTAGACAAATTTATTTTCAAGCTAGAAGGATAGATTTATTAGCAATTTAACATATGATACCAGAAACAAGGGAACTCAAATGTTTAGCATAAGAAGAAAACAGAGTGGAAGCAAGTTAAATATGTCTTTCACTTTTTACTTAAATTAGAAATTGATTAATGCCTATTAGTAAGAGTCACCCTTCAAAGGACTACTGTGAACTGCAGTACCCCTTCCAAAATTTTCGCATTTGTCAGCTTGGCTCCAAGGCTGATTTGGCTTTGTTTTGGACAGGACTGCTTGCCAGAAACCCACATACACGCCCTCCCCAGGACCCAGCAGGATGGGGGTCCAGACCACAACCAGCTAATCTTCTCACCTGGAACACTTGTCACATTGGGAAGGTCAAGCAGGTTGGTGGTGGCAAACCTTAGCATTTTCAGTGATGCAGATACACCACTGTGGCATGCATGCCACTGTCGGTCTTGGTCATAAAGTTCTTAGGAAAGGATACACACACACACACACACACACCTTCCCAAAACTGTTCCCTTCAGCCTTCTCTCCTTAAAATACCCACAACTACATTCCCCGTGACTTATGTACTCAGACCTGCACCTGAGGAATGTATCTCTCAAATATTCAGTTAGGAATATAAAGTAAACAAGGCGAGGCTTCTACTCTCCTCTGTCTCTGTTGCTCACAGTGTCTTCAGGTTAAAGAATCTGACTGATTAGTATTCCTGTTCGTTCATTGAGCATCATTAGTATCACTGTCATGATATTGACAAAGCCTACGTGCCATGCTCATGCTGAAGCTCGGATCTGCTCAGACTGAGCCAGCTCTTCCACACACGAAGAAGCACTTTGGTCCACCCCCTTCATTTGTCTCTTCCTGCAACAGAATCATCAGCTTTGGCTGCTGCCAAATTCCCCTCTGCTCTGGCCTCACCGTAGACCTAGCTTCTTTATTCCTTAAGAACGTTTTGGCTATGAAAGGTTACAGCATGCTGACAACACTTATTATTTACCCAAGGAGATAGTTTGCAATAGATATTTTCAGGATCACACACACAGCCATAATGGCACAGGTGGTGTCATCAGGACCTAGGACTTCTCAGCTTTCCTAAACATGTCAGTGTTTTAGTCTCAGGTGTGTGCTAGGTTGGAGATAGCCTGACCACTATATAGAAAGGGGTGATTCTGGGGACCTTCTATCTTGATCTTTTATTATCAGAAAAGAAAGCTTTCCCAAAGTCACTTTAAAGACTTTTATTTGTCACACATTGTCTCATAGTATAGCTCTGAGGGTTGGATGTTACGTTACCTTTTCATCAGGGAAACAAAATATTGGACTTAAACATCCTAAAAGGAAAAAAGATTTACATGGGCTCCTGGATTCAGAGGTTTCAGTCCATGGTCACCTTGCATTAGGCCTGTGGTAGGGCAGAAGGATCATGGTAGAGTGCTTTGTACAGGACAGCTGTGTTACTTCATGGCAACCAGGAAGCAGAGAGCTAAGGAAAGGGGCTGGGGAGAAGGCCAGGCAAGATCCAGCCCCCGGAGGCCCTTCTCTAGTGATCTCTCTCCGCTGGCCCTGCCTGCTAATAACCCATTCAGCTACGAATTTGTCACTGAGTCCTCATCCTCACAATGCAGTCCTCTTTCTAGGCTGTGCCTCTGAGCAGGACTGCATTGGGGAGCGAGCCCTAAATTATAGGAGTTTTGGGGACATTTTATATTTAAACCCTACGGGTAATCGACTCTCAGTGTCTGCAGAAACACCTGTTGAGAAATCCATGCAGAAGATTAGAAAAGCTCACGCACAGTGCTTCTAGGGGTAATTGTTTTTCTCCCCAATGTCACCTGCTGTTTTGCCTAAATTGAGCACTAAATGCATGGCCAAAGAACCTTGATCCTGATCACTATAGTATTTTAGAAAGGAAAGACACATGTATACTCACAAGCAAAGTCCTGCAATGTAGCACAAGATGCACATGACATTCTAGAAATCTGGTTTACTGAATGCTGTGCTAAAAGTATAATATGGAAGTTTATTCTGCACAGAGAATGCCATATTCATGGTGGTAGATATAAAACTGCTTTCTGCTACATGTTTAGATGGTTTTGTTCATTCCACCTAGAGCCTTTATGCCATGAATGACTTTTTCCAACATTTGAGTGAATTTTTATGTAAGAAACCGATTATGCATCTTTGGTTCCCACTGTGTTCATCTTAGCATTTGAGAACAATAATCAGAAGGACATCCAGGTTAACAATGCAAGCACACAGTTTCATAAATCATTGGAGGGCAATGTTAATGCTGAGATAATAAGTCATAAATGTCTGTACCCTTAATCCTCTGTGCCAAACTGGAGAACAAAGACTCTAGATGAGCAAAGCAGGTGACTGCACAGAAACTGTCCTGGCTCTGAAAGTTGTAAATGAGCAGAGAAATCAAAATTGAATGCAGGACTCAAGTAAAAGGAACAATTGGCATCATATGTTATGAGTTGGTTGTTTGCTTGCTATAATTAAGTTGGCATCAGTGGTTAACAGCCTTGAAAATTAAAATCGGCAAAGAAAAAAAAAAACTTTTCAAAGGGTAATCAAAGTCTTATGCATAATGAACTTCACACATCCCTGTTACTAGGAAAAAGAATGTGTTCTTGGGTTTCTCATTTTAGGTCTATTTTTGTTCTTAATATCCGGTTGCACTGCTATGCAAAGATGGGCCAATGGATCAGCATCAGTATGGATGTGCGGTGCGGCAGAGCTTGGTACTGGCTTTTTTCCACTTCTAAAATGGTTTTTAGCATTCTCCTTTGGTTCCAGTGGCCATCTGCAGTTCAGTGGGGGAGGTTTCTTTGGTCCTTCAATTATTCCTATCTGTGGCAAAAAGATAAGTACTTAAGAACTAGCACAGGGCCATCCAAATAGCTCAGCGGATTAAAGTGCCTGCAAGCAGGTGCAGGGGTTGGGGGTTCAATCCTGGGATGAGTCGTGCAAGCCCCGCCTCCAGCGCATGCTGAGAGGGCAATTGAGACTGGGCATGGTGGCGTGTGCCTGTAATCCCAGTTCTTGGGAGGCTGTACACAGGTAGATCACTATGAGTACAGTCTAGTAGTGAGACCCTGAACACCCTGTAGATCCTTTCCTAAAAACACACACACAAAAAAAAATCAGCACACACAACTGTCTAGAAAAGAACTGCTGTCCAAGTCCCCCATTTATGCCTGATAACTGGTGTTCCTCTTGGCGGTTGAGAGGCAGGAGCACACGGAGCCACCACCTCCTTCCTCCTCCTCCCTCCTCCTCTTCCTCCTCTTCCTCCTCTTCCTCTTCTCCTCCTCCTTCTCCCCCTCCTCTTCCTCTTTCTTCTTCTTCTTCTTCCTTCTCCTGAGCCCTTTTCATTAGAATGCAGAGAATGTCAAAATCTCTCACATGGTGTTATTTTAAAAAGAAAAAAAAAAAAAACACTTGCAAACTGATCGAAGATCTTTTTTTCTTGCTGTCTCTTTCAAAGCTCAGTCAAAATGCATATAGTTCATTTCAATTATCTGTTCTGAAGCATTTTTCTTTGAGGAACTGTTCCTAGTCCTGCACAGAATATTTATTGTCATGTGATCATAACTGTAGTGCAGGAGATACTGGTTATTTTTCAAGTAGAGGTCAGTCTTATTGCCAAATGGACATTCATACAAGTAGCAGTTCACCATAATAGGTGGACTTTAAAGCTGAATTGCATTTGTAATGAGAATAGATGGTGTAAAGCCTTTGTTCAGAAAGTTCTCATCTTTGTACCAGCGAAGAGAACAGAGACAAAGTAAACTGTTAGAAAAGATAAATGTGGGCCAGTGAGATGGTGCAGCAGTCTAAAGAGCCTGCTTAGGCAAGCTTAGGCAACTGCAGGGACTGTGGTTCCATTCCTGGCACCACATGCTGTGCCAGCCCCACCCCCAAGGCAGGCTGAGACAGCCATAATTTAAAGAAAAAAAAAAAAAGAAAGAAAGGAAAGAAAAATGCACACTGATCCATAAAGGGAGAGAACAGAGGCTCTCGGGCCTCCATCTTAATGGATCATTTTGGCAGCAGTGAAGTCAGAAAACACGGAAAGTAACTTTTAAAAGCTTGTTTGTAGAAAGTAAATTGTAACAGAATTGTGGGCCTAAATTCTGCATGACCCCAAGTCTTCTCTTTTTAGGGAGGCTACAGATCCTCTTCAGTCTTAATATAGGTGAGGGGTATATAGGACACCTAGCAAAAACTGAAGAAGCCACTGGTTCTGATCTCCAAAGCCCAGGGGCTGTTTGGAGTAAAATAAATAAATAATTATTTTTTTAAAAATGAGTTGTACAAAATTCTCCCCTGCTCCTCGGAGAGCCATGGTTTTATAGAATTCATTGCCAGGACACTGCAAACATAGACAAATGGATCCTGTTGGTCTAATGATTGTTGGGTAATTATCAGCCTTCCTCCTCATTCAGGTTTCAAGAAAGAAAACAAATGTGGCAGAGGCCAACAAAAATATCCCTTTATGTATTTAGTACAGGGTCTCACTACACAGATCAGACTTGTAGTGATCCTTCTGTTTTCAGCCTCCCTTTGTGCTGGGATTACAGGCTCGAGCCACCACACCCAGCCTCAATCACAGTCTCAGCACACCCTGGTGGTGCATCCAGCATGGTAAGCCAGGGATTGAACCCCTCCCGCTGCGCTCTGCCTAAGCAGGCACTTTAGTCTGAAAATATTGTTCTTGATACAGAGAAACACTAAGATAGAGGGAGAGCTTTGTGATGACAAGCAACTGGGCTTTTAGTTAGCACCTCCACAAGGAGTGATTTTATCCAACCAGGCAAGGCCAGCTACACTAAGGCTCTTGCTTGGATGATGAGTGCAGGAGAGCTCTGCTTTGAGCCACTGACTCCCAAGAAGGGCAAAGCACAGAAACAGCAGCGTGTGTCCCGGGCATTGTCCCCAGACTTTACAGTCCGCTATCACTCAGCTGGGCCCATGGCACACAGCTTCCTAAGTCTAGCACTGTGGGAGGGGGGTGAAGCAGGAAGACCACAAGTTTGAGCCTATCCCCGGCAACTCACTTAAACTCCGATCTTGCCCACTGTGAGGTTGGCTCCTATGGCATTCCATGTGCCCCATACACATTTCCTTTTTTGTCACAAGATACTGCAGCTCCTCTTACGTTTGCCACCTCTGTCCCCAGTAGCTTGTTCTTTTTCTGCTTAAAAAACAAACTTGAACTCAAGAAAGGTGCATCGGGGTGCTTCTGAAACAGCAGCCCCTGAATCCAAGCTCTTTACCCTTTTAGGCAGTTTTCTCAGTTTCCTAAATGGGCAAATTACAAATGAGTGACTATGTGCATGAAGCAGCCCAGTTAAAATGCTAGCCCAGATCGTTGGGCCAGGAGTCATTTTGGAAGTAAAACTAACACCAACACAACGTGCTTCAGTTTTCTCAGCTCTGCTCTTTATATATTTAAAATATTTCACTGGGATTTGCTTGCACTAAACATTTTTGCATACAATATGCTTAAGGGAATGGAATTTTAATAGAGAAGTATGATCTTTTTCCTTGTTCTTCCTTTAACTCATACATTAAAATCTGCAATTTCATAAATACATCTGTAGAAATTGTAGTGCTTTTATTATTAGAAGCATTGTTAATATATGTTTGTAGTATGTAATGATCACATTCACTGTAGGCAATCGGTATATTAAATAACATATTTTAATTCTCTTTTCTGTCCCCCTCTCCTCCCTTCCCTGCAAACCTCCTTTCCCTCCCTTTGCAAGTTTTTTTTCCCTCCTGTTTCTCCCTTCAATGCTACTTTGCTTTAAATCCCCTTCCCCTTCCTTCATTCTTTCACCATCTTTCATTCTTCCTATTTGGCAGTGTTCTCATTTACTAATACTTGCCCTCCATTTTGCTCCTTGTGTGTATTTTGGCTTTCTCACACAAGAGAAACAGTGTGATATCTAAACCTTGGTGTCTGGTTTATTTCACTTAAGATTATGGTCTCAAGTATATGAATTCCTAAAAATACTTCAAGTTTATCTTTCTTCATGGCAGAGCAGTACTCTGCTATTTATAAATACTACATTTTCTTTCAACACTCATCTGATGATGGGCACATGTGCTGTTTCTAAGATTTGGCCATTGCAAATTGGGCGGCTGCCTACATGGGTATGCATGTGTCACCGTGGTCTGATGACTTAGTCTTTTGGGAGAATACCTACAGTGGGCCTAGCTGGGTCAAGTGGAACCTCAAATTTTAGTTTTTTGAGAACTCTCCATGCTGATTGACACAGTGGTTATACCCATTCACATACCGGCCAGCAATGGAGAAGGTTCATCACCCGCACCCCACCCTGCCCCTTGCTCTTGGCCTCACCAGCATGCTCTTGGTTCTTTTTGTTCTTCCTGGGTTTTGTGGTACTGGAGATCAACCTCAGGACCTTGTACTTGCCAGGCAGGTACTGTGCCATGGAGCCGTATCCCTGGCTACGGTTGATTTCTTGGTAACGGCTATTCTTTCTGGAGTGAAATGAAATCTCAGTGTTGGCTTAATTTGTGTTCCTCAAATGGCCAGCCATGCCCAAATCCTTTTTATAGGTCCTTTCTGAGAGCTATAAAACTTGAGGGGAGAAGTTAACGGAAGTTCTGTTCTAGCATTTGGCCCAGTATTTCTTTACATTCCAACAATATCAGTAATGCTTCCCAAGTTGTTCTCATTGATAACAATAGGAATTGAAACTTCTACGGGGTTCACCACAATGATGAATGTGAATTTTAAGGCTATGCAGTCATTTTGATAGATCAAGAAATAGAGCCTTAAAGAAGAAGCTGGTCAGTAGCCCCACTGTGCACCACGTGTCTTCGCTGGAAGTAAAGTGGCTGTTTGAACTCGGATGTTCTCTCTTTGGCAATATAAATTCATTTGAAAAGTAATTTTTTGTTTATAAGAAACACAGGTGTTAGGTTTTTCCTACAGATTTTCAAGTCTGATATTTTTAAGATTTACAAAATCATAAAATTCCTAAAAGTACATCTAGAACATTCCAGTCAAGCCTAGAGAGGTGAGAAAGTTATACTTCAACTTTCATGTTGTGCACAAGATGGGGACTAGAAGAAGGACTGGGGCCAGGTGTATATCTTGGTGCTCTGAGAATCTGAGGCAGGGAAAACTGGAAGTTTAAGCCCAGATGTGGAAAGATCCTGTGTTAAAAATTTTAAAAGGCTGGGATAGGGACTGGCAAGATGGCTCAGCAGTCTAAAGCACCTGCTTAGGCAAGTTTAGGCAACTGCAAGGACTGTGGTTCAATCCCCAACACCACATGATGCACTAACGCCATCCCCAGGGCAGGCTGAGCCGACCATAACAGAAAGAAAGAAAGGAAAAAGAAAAGAGAGAAAGAAGGAAAGAAAGAAAGAAAGAAAGAAAGAAAGAAAGAAAGAAAGAAAGAAAGAAAGAAAGAAAGAAAGAAAATAAAAAAGAAAAGAAAGAAGAGCAAGCAAGCTTGAAGAAAAAAAAAAAAAAAAAGGCTGGGACATAGCACAGTGTGAAGGCTCTGAACTCCCATCTCCAATACCACAAAAATTAAAAAATAATAAAGTATTAGAACCTGAAATCAAAGAGAAGCTGTCAAAGAAGACAACTGCAGTGGTGCAGGAGCTTGAGGACAGGCACTGCTCTGGTTTTCTTGCAGGGTTTGACAAAGGGCCCTGAAAACACTGATGGGCCAGGTTTCTCAGCACACGGGCATCTTGTGCTGGGAGTGGCCTTCAGGCAGTGGCTTGCACCCTGCCTTCATTCCCCTCAGCTGCCTGTGACCACCGCTCTCCTGTGTTTTCCAAGGCAGCTGCAGGCTCTGGACCTGAGAGGAAGACATGAAGACTAGACTTTCTGCAGAAACAGTTCAGTGAGAAAACCACTTAAAACATCAAGAGATGCTTCTTGAAATCCTGTAAAACTAGAAACAGCCTTTGATAGTTGTCTTTAAGTGGATATACATGGAACTCATAGAGATCCTTTTAAATATTTGTCCAGTATCAAATGCCCCAATTGTTAGTGTATTCTCATAGAACTGCAGAAGAAAGATTGAATGGAAAGGAAGAATTTTATGATACAGAGGTGATAGGTTTTGATGAAAGATAGGTCAGCAATCTGTGGCCCCAGGTCCAATCTGTCCCACTGCCTGTGTAATGGACTGAACTGTGTCCTCTCAAAGCGAGTCTATTGTAGCCCTGATCCCCGGTGTGATGACACTTAGAAATGGTGCCTGCAGGGGGTAAGGCAAGGCCATGAGACCCTTGGCCCACTGGGATTAGGGTCCTTAAAGAAGAGGGAGACGCTAGTGTGCTCTATTTACTTTTGCACAGAGAAAAAGGCCTGAGAGAAGGCAGAGAATTCAGCTTTTTGTGAGCCAGGAAAGCTGTCTGTAAACCAGGAAAGAAATGAATTTTCAAGAACTGGAAGAACATAAATTTCTATTGTGTAAAGCACAGAGACTCTCATAATGTGCTGTCACAGTCCGAGCACACAAACAGAACCTACTTCCCTGTAATCAAAAGGCAAAAATATTTATTATCTAGCCCTTCACAGAAAAGTGAGCCAACCCCTAAAGACTGCCTGGACACAGTAAGTTCTAATATTCCAGTAGGATAGTAAAAGACTAAAGGGAAGAGACCACCGGAGTTGGCAGTGACCAAACTAGCACAGGCCCAGGTACCCGCAAGAGTGGCTGAACGACTTCCCTGGCTGCCTCACCTGCGAGCTGTATGGCTGTGTGGTGAGCACGTGTGCCCTCCATAGCTGAAATCAGCTCCTGCAGTGTGGAAGGCCCAGGCCCCGCATTCCTGCTCCAGGGCCGGAGCCAGGTTGGAAGGAAGAATGAGATTTTAGCACCTGATGAAAAGGCTTCTCCTTGGATGCATTAAAATTTGCGTTTATAGTCAGCATGAGTTTGCTTCCTCCTCAGAGCAGTAATTGAGAAGTTTAGACCACCTGTGGATGCTTTGGGGCTTCTGCACATGTAAGAAATCCTTACTTAATTGTGTGTGCCGGTGGCCAAGAACCGGCAGGGCTTAAGTGCTGCCCAGCTGGCCGAGCTCTTGCTCTGCTCCCTACCTGGGCAGTGGGCGAGCCTTCGTGCCAGCTCCTTAAAGGAGTGCCTTAGATAAAGCAGGTTTGCAGCCAAAGTGACTGCACCGCATCAGCGATGCAGTACATGAAAGGCTGTGGTTTCAGTCTGCTGTCCTCCAGGTCAGCCATCAGGTTTCTGCCAGCCCGGGAACCCGGATCCAGCTCTGAGCAATGCAGATACCAAGGCTGAAGACACTCTTGGGCTGGACTCGCTTCTAGCAGGGTTAGTGCAGGTGCCTTTTATTTTATCCACTTGGGCTCCAGTGATCCAGCTGCTTTAGAAGCAGCCAAAAAGAACGAGATTCAAAGAGAAAATACCATTTTTCTTCTCCATTCCCCCACCCTGTGTAATCAGTAATTCAACCCGATAAAGCAAGCCTGATGCCAGACAGAGGCTGGTACAGTACAAAGGAGACAGGGCCATAGAGCATCCACATCAACTTCTAAAACTTCTTTCTCCCTCCTTCTCAGCCATGCCCTCATTTGCCTTCGGTTTTTCTTCCCCTGAATGCAAAATTAATTCATTTGAGATATGGCTCAAATTTAGTTCAGGAGGATCACATACAGGGTATGTAAAACTAAGAGAAAACAGATCCAATATTTTTAAATGTCAGGAAATTACTTGTGATTATTGAAGTCTTTGTCCCCTCTGAGTTCGGCACCATGTGCAAATGCATCAAGTAGTTACTTGCATGCCGTAAAAGCATGAACAGAAAACGTGTCACGGACGGATAGTTATTACAACGACATCAAACCCCACTTTGGGCCAGACACTTTTCCAAATACGTTAGGCATATTTGTGGATCTACATTGGATCATTTCTGACACCCTGAAGTGGGCTGGGGCAGGGGGTTGTCATAAAGTGGTGCAAAAAATAATGTGCCACCTACTTGGGTAAGTTTCAATCTAAATATATTGAATTCAAGCGTGTAGGGAACCGAGGCCCAAGTCCCCTTTTCTTTTTTCTCCTAACTCCTTGGAGTATAAATTCCTCCACAGACTAATTTCAGGAGTCCCAAAGAAAAGGTAAATTGCTGCAGTGAAGTGAATTCTTTGACAATAACCTCAGCTTTATTTACTCCTTCATTCCATAGCGTGCTCCTCCGTCACAGCTTAAATGAGAGATTCATAGGACTGGCTTCCTCGGGGAACACCATTTGTGGAAATTTTAAAGTAAGCAGGCATAGCCACCCATGCAAATCCAAGAGCCCCTGGGAGGCCGTCATCTCTCTGAAGATCTAAGGAGGATTAAAGTCTTAAGTGCTAGGTGTGTTGATTAACTTGGTGATCGCAGGCAATGTGGTTCAGGAACCAGCTTCTGCTGGCCATGACAAGACACATCTCTGCACCTCTGTAGCACAAGCAGGGCCAAGATGGGATTAGCCTTACTGCCCTTGAGGGGCGCCCTGCATCAACCAGCCCAGTCTGCTAGAGTGGATCTGAACCCTCTAACTGAGATCAGGGCCTCTCAGCTCTGCCCTGTGTGAACCAAGGCCTGGAGATTTGTTTTACCTTTATGTAACCTTAGCTACTCGGGGCTCCCTGACCACGTACATCTTGGTTACTTTTTTCCTTGTAAGGACATAATACTCTAACACCCACAAGTTAAAGCAGGAAAGGTTTATTTGACCCACAGGTTGTAAAGGTTTCAGTAGATAGCCAGGTGGCTCTGCGGCAGGGCAGCCTGGCAGCATGGCAGAGGGGCATCGCAGAGAACCACCATGTAGTCTCTTAGCAGAGCAGACAGGACACAGCAAGCAGTGCACCAGGAGCCTTCTGGGTGGTGCCACCCACACCCACAGCGGGGCTTCCCATTGCCCACATGCAGAATTATGCTAAACCCTTAATACTACATCAGTCACACCTTTAATGCCCACTCACACACTCCAGATCCAGCCACCTCTGAAAAGCCCCTCCTGAGTACATGAGTCTTTGGGACAGCTAGATGCAAGCCGTTTCAGGCCAGGAATAAAATTCTGGTCAGAATTTGTCAGAAAAGTGTCCACTATCACGAGACCTCCAGGTCCCCTTTAAATCTATCTTGCATTTTCTGGTCTTGTTTTTTTCACTCATTTATTCAACTGATAAATATTGAATCATTCTGTGCCAGGCACTATTCTCATTGTCAGGGTTTACATTCTGCTAATAGAGATATATTAGTAAAACATGCATTAGAAGGGATTCAGAAAAAGATCATGTTGGGCCAGTGAGATAGCTCAGTGGACTAAGTGCCTGCTTAGGCAAGTGCACGGACCAGGGATTGATTCCCCAGCACCACGTGCCACCCCTGCCCCACCTCCAGGTGTGGGCCACTGAGACCAGGCATGGTAGTACACACCTGTAATCCCAGTGCTGGTGAAGCTGAAAACAGGAGGATCACTCCGAATCTGAGCAGAGTAGTGAGATCCTGTATCAAATACATAAAAAAATAAATAACAAAAAAGAACATGTAGGAAAGTGGGAAATAGAAAGCTCTCAGCTATTTAGGGACTCTCAGTTCTCTTCTTGGTCATTACCTTCTGCCCTAACCTGGCAAGGAGGAGCCCCAACTCAGCCATTAATGTTCAGGAAAACCCACTTCTGGCCACTGCAGCCTAGACATCACTTCCTGCTCACCCAGCTATTAAAGTCACTCCTAGCCATAGCACCCTCAGACAGTACTGTGTGACCTTGCAGAGGCCCCATGAGGCAGCATGCTTTCTGGCCAGCACAGTGTGCATCCACCTGCCCCCTACTGCCATGTGCTGCTGCTGTGGGCATCAGGCTGTGGTTAGAGTTGAAACAGCTCACTTGGTTCTGTCATTTCTATTACTTTGCATTGGACAGATGCAACCTCTCTATGAATATATTCCCATTGCAGAGCATTGATGCAGCAGGTCTAAAGCAGCTCCTATGTGCCACCCATCCCCTAAAGGGATGACACCACTTAGTGCATAGCTTTCTGGACCCCTTGCTCTGACTTGACTTAGAAACAAGAAATCACACTCAGATGTATATGCAAATCTCCTGTAGACACTGCCACAGCATATATCCCTTTGTGTTTTTTCTCACATAAATGGCATACTTAAATATCATTCTGGAACTTCATTGTTCCACTCACAGAGAACCTTCCAGATGAATATAGAGTTCCACAATTTCCTTTTAACTGCTGTTTAACATCCCACAGTATGAACGTGCCTTTCTCCAGTTAGGGATGTAGAAGTGCATTTTGTTTTGTATGGTAAATACTAAGGAATGAATCTATTAAGATAAATTTGTACATTTTAAGTTATTACAGGGCTGGATTTCTTGAACTCAATGGCAGAGTTCATGCTTAGTATGCACAAAACCCCAGGTTTAATCTTCTGGACCATGCAGAAGTACATATGTATATTACAGAACCTTCAGATGCTGTGCTGTAGTACACGCCCACCAGCAATCTGTGAGAAGGCCCTTTTAGGCTTTGCTCACGGCCCTTCTACCTGAAGGCATGGGTGCTGAGACAGAAGTCCTCCTGCCCTGTGACTTGGACTTTGGGTACCTTGTGTGACTCAGGGGATGCTCCTTTCCAAAAGCCTCTGTAGACATTGCTAGGAAGGACCCTGTGCTATTGTGAGAAAGAGAAGAGAAGACACTTAATAAAATGGCTCACTGGGGGTATTCTAGTGAAAGGTCCTTTTTAGAAAGGTTCTCTAATGGTCCTGACTTCAAATCGTAGAGAACAAGCCTGTTTTCTTTTCCAATCCTACTCTGTGACCACCTAGTACTTCTCCAAGACAACCAATATCTTCTCTTCATTGTGTATTCTTCTTGAAATACTCTATGCATGTGTACGCAAAGTATATGTGCATAGTGTCACCTTTTATCCCAGCAGATACAAATCCTAACATGGTGGGAATGTAGTAGAACGGCTAAAAAGTTATAAAGCTGAGTTTTCTTGGTTTGGGTCTCAGCTCTGTCATAGTGTCTGCATACCCTCTAAGCAAATTTCTTGATTGCCATCTGCCTCAGTTTCTCCATCTGCAAAGCAGGGATTATTGTTCAAGAATTACTAAAATGATTAAATGATAGCATTTTTTTTAAATGACAGCATTTATAAAGCTTCGAAAACTACTTAGAACACAGTAAGAAGCATTAACTCATACATTAAAAAGGGAGGGCAGGGGAGATAGTTCAGTGGGGTAAGTACCTGCCTGGTAAGCACAAGGTCCCGAGTTTGATCCCTGGTACTGAAAAATTAATTTAAAAATGTTGGACCTGGGAGATAGCTCAGGGGTTGAAGCACCTGCCTGGAAGCCCAGGGTTCTGAGTTCAATACTGCTACCACAAAAAAAAAAAAAAAAAAAAAAAAAAAATCTTAAAAAAAAGATTTTGGGCTGGTCAGATAGCTCAGGGGACTAAAGTGCCTGCTTAGGCAGAGTGCAAGAGCTGGGGCCAATCCTTGGCAAGCCGTGCCAGCCCCACCCCTGGGGTACACTGAGACAGTGATAGAGACCGGTCATGGTAGTTAGCACCTGGAATCCCAGCGCTTGGGAGGCTGGAAACAGGAGGATCACTATGAGTCCAATCTATGTAGTAAGACCCTGTTGACCCTGTAGACCCTGCCCTAAATTCATTTTAAAACAGGGATGTGTCCACCTGCACTTTGTTTTTTAACAAAATACTCTTAAAATTGAATCACCCCCCTTTCCAAGGTCTGTGATACCCCTTATCTTGCGTAGATAAGACACAAAGTGTTTACCAAGCCCCTAGTCAGCATCCATTCTTCTGCTACTGAAACCCCTCCTTGCTGAATAGCCCTGTCTGTGGCCATTCTGCTTACGTGTGACTGTCTGTGGCATGCATTCACTGAGGTGGGATCGAGTCCTGATGCTGCCAGCTGTTGCCGCATCCCCTTCATGGAGCTTACACCTGTCCGCCCCCTCACCAACACTGTGAGGAAGGGCCTGTCCCAAGCCCCGAGGACGCAGCGCGAGTAAGCTTTTTTGATCTCTGCCCAAGTGATAAGAGTGAGGTCTGAATGCAGTTTTAATTTGCACATCTCTTCAGGAGCGAGTGTCGGGATCTTTTCATGTATTTCCAAGTTCTTCCCATGTCCTGATCTGTGAGCTTTCTCCATTTTCTGGATGGCCTCTAATTTACTGAGTGTAATTTATTACTTGCTGGTTGCTAGGCTTTTGATCTATTAAGAAAATTTACTTACTGTGATTTGAGTTATTTTCCTCAATATTTCATTTGTCTTTTCCTTTATGGAGATAGTACTATCCTATCTATGTATCTATGTATCTATCATGCATATATAATGTGTATATATAATTATGTATACTGTATAAATTATATGCAATATATACAATAGTGTATATTTATGCATATAACTTGCATGTAAATTTGACAATCTTTTCTATGTTGGCTGCTCAGGAGTCTGTATTTTTTAGTGCTTTTATGGTTGTCTTTGCCTTTCAACATTTCAATCCTACACACACTGTGGAGTTTCTCTGATATACATGTGAGCAGTGGAACTGATCAAGATCTGAATGTTCACCCTACCCTTCTGACTAAGCCACGTTTCTTCCTCCCTTCCAGTGGTACCTTCTACCCTCTTCCACCTCTGCAGTGGTTTTCTGCACCAGTGCCATCATCACAGGCTACTGTGACTTCCTCTTACCTGAGGCCATTTCTTGTAAGCTTTTGTGTCCTTTCCAAGTACATGAGCCCTCTGCTCCCTGTGACCTCCCCTGTTTGTCCTGATGACTTCCTCCTCCCCAGCTGCCTGCTGAAGATGGACCATGAATGCTCTTCTTTCTCTGAGGTCTCTGGAGAGGCAGCTTGCTTGTTTTCCCTGCCTCAAAGATTCCCAATAATCAGTCTTTCTCCCCCAGCCTTCCTACCCAGCCCTGTCCCACATCTCTCAGAGGCAGGTGACATTAATGCTTTAAAATTAGAACTAAAAAGATAGTAAAACGTAATTTCCAAAAGGGTCACTGGGTATGAAATGCAGTGATATATATAGAGAGATCTGACATATATATCATATATCACTATATAATTATATTTTAATTATAAGATTATGAAATTAAATATAATTTTAATTATAATTAAAATATTACAATTATATAGTGATATAGTGACATATATGTACCACTACACATGTACACACAGATAGTTAAGAGAGAGATCCTGCTAATTGCTATTAACTCATCAAAAGGAAAGGTATACTATCTGGTCAGTTTTTCATGCCTACATCTTGTATTATGAGCAATTACTTTGAAGCTAACAATGCACAATGTACTAAACATTGTTACTGTCTTATTTTGAAATTTTATATGATTTTTATTGTTTAGTTTTCTTTAAAAAGAATTGGAGTGGTTGCCTGAACCATATTCCATATTCCGACAGCACCACCCACACATACACAGACATGCATCCTCTGTACATGGACTTTCCATTACTGGAGTGGCACCCTTCCAGGGTTTTCTAACAGTGCTAGGAAAATCAGTCCTTCCAAACATGCAGTTTTAGAGAAAACTGACATAAAATTGCATGTTTTAAGGCAAATCTGAAGTACTTTTTACTTCTCACTTGGGGTGTTTGACCTGCTGATTCTTCACTGTTCACGCCCAAGGTAGCAATTCTCATGGAGGAGATAGTCCGAACATAGCCTGCCGAAACACCTGCAAGGAGCTGGGAGTAAAGGGTCCTTGGTGAGATCAATGTTCTGTATCCTTGAGATGCATAAAACAGCAAACTGCCGGAGACTATGCATTTCAAAACTCACCAGTATTAATCACTTGTCAATATAAAATACCACACACCAAAAATTATCTTCAGAGTAGAACCACCCTAGACATGCTACCATTTTCAGTGTTGTCCCTTGCTACACAGTACTACAGATGAGAGACAAAATGTTAGGTTCAAATCCTAAGGGCTATCCTTGCTCCATATGTGATGTTGCAAGTTTTGAAATCCTTGGTAACTGGCCCTTAGGATCTTGAAAAGAGATGAACACAATAAGGATGATCGGGAGAGCTCATTTGTTGGGCCACTCTTGGTATGTGGTAGTCAGCTTTCCATTGCTGTAACAAAATACTTGAGATAATCAACTTAGAAAAAGAAAAGATTTTGGGGAACAGTTTAGGTTTCAGTCCCTAGTCATAGCCTGTGGCAAGACCACACATTATGTTGGGGTGCAGAGGCTGAGATCCCACTGTCCCCTTCAAGGATATGCCCCCAGTGATCTAAGACTTCCATGAGGCACTGCTTCTCAAAGGTTTCACCACCTCTCAGTAGTGCCCAAGCCTTAATACACAGGCCTGTGGCAGACATGCCAGGTGCAGGCTGTAGCAACACAGTACATGGGTTAATACACTACAACCACCCATAGAGTCCAGCACCCAGGAAAGTCTTGAAATAACTATTAATTGTCTTGGTAAACTGTCAGCTTCAGGAAGTCAGTTGGTGATGTAGGACACCATAATTTGGTGAAAATAAGGCAGTTTGGACAGGATACGTATACTCTCAGAGAAGCGGGTCTCCAGGCTTCTTCAGAGGTTTTGATGCCCAGAGAGCGCAATGCATTATTGAAAAGCAGCTCTTTGCTGCTAACGTGGCCCCTGGCCCTTCGACCCAAGGGCAGAGCTGCCTTCCTGGCAAGGAGGCTGTCCTGGGCACACTGCCAGCCAAGCCATGTCTTCATTAACTCAACTGGGAGAGGTCGGACCCCTGCAGTAAGGATTTATTCCCTTTAGGAAATTAGTCTTTAGTCAAGGAATTCCAGAATTTAATAAGGAAGAGCTATCTTTCTGTGGTTAACTTCTAAGAGACACAGTCTAGATAACCCACATGCCGTCTTCTTAGCATGACATAGTTCAAAGTGGGAAAATCAACCCACAACATAAAAGCCTGTACTGAAAACTGTGAATATTGGCATATATATATATATATATATATATATATATATATATGCCAATTTTTTTATAAAATGTTATTAAAAAAAAAAAACAGTGCAATGGCGACTGCCCCTTTAGCCATAGCTCTGACTTGTGGGGAGCTCAGGGACGCAACCTGAGCACTTCAAGCCTCCACACTGTGGGAGGAGGAAGGCAGAGCCGCCCCTGTGCACCTGGGCTCAGGGGGACTGAGGCCCCCGGCCAGTGCCCGCTAACCCAGCTCCTTTGGGTCTGTGTTGCAGGGATCATGTATCGAAAGTCCTGTGCGTCCTCGGCGGCCTGCCTCATCGCCTCCGCCGGGTACCAGTCCTTCTGCTCCCCAGGGAAACTGAACTCAGTGTGCATCAGCTGCTGCAACACACCTCTGTGCAACGGGCCGAGGCCCAAGAAAAGGGGCAGCTTCGCCTCGGCCCTCAGGCCCGCCTTCCCCACCACCGCCCTGCTCCTCCAACTAGCCCTCCTCTTGGCACACTGCTGAAGCTGAAGGAGCTACCACCCCTCCTGCCTTGTTCTTCTGGCCCCCTGATCCCCACCCCCTGGAGTTTATTCTGAGTGTCCTTCATTTTAGGTAGAGAAGAGTTTGTTCTATTTTTGTTCCTTTGCAAATAGTACAAGAGCTCCCTGCAAAAAGCAGTCCACTTGAATATTGAGTGTACGCTTAAAGGAAGAGAATGGCTCGCAGGTCAGCACCCCTGCCCGTGTAAACCAGGGTCCAGGGCAAGTCTGCAGCATCAGCCCTTAGCAGCCACTAGGGAGAGCCCCTGCCCGCTGAGACGCCTCTAGCTTCCCATGCACCTGATGGAGGTGCCCCTTATCTGTGGCTGCCGCTGAGGGTGACGTTGCTCGGCAGGGCGGGCCAGTTCCCACTCTTGGCCTTCAGCCCTCGTGCTCCTGCAGACCATTCTCTGCGGCAGAGTTGACCGGCTTCATCTCCAAGTTGGTCTGTGCTGCCTCCTCACTCAGAGGCTGGGGCCTCGATTCGGGCATGGGCTGGCTCTGAAAAGTGCTTAAGAAAGCCTTGTTAGGTCTCCTTGCTGAAGAACTGCGCTGGGAACCGAAGAAGAGGAGCGGGCTGTGGGTGGAGCGCGCACTGCTGGTGTAGGAGCTGGCGTGGGCGCGCAGGCGTCTCGCCTGGTTGGCGTGAGGCAGCGTCAGGCGGCAGCGCAGCACCTGGCAGAACACCCTGCGGAACTGCAGCGAGGACACGTTGTACAGGAGCGGGTTCACCACCGAGCTGAGGTAGAAGAAGATGTCGGAGAAGGGCAGTAGGATCATGTAGGCCCGGAAGTAGGACTTGGTCCAGTTGTGCTTGGGTTGGGCGGCGGCCATGATCCTGCGGATCTGGTTCGGCATCCAGCACACGGCTAACATCACAACAATCAGCCCTGGGAAAGAGGGAGAAAGAGGCAGCATGAGAACAAAAATAAACAAAAAAAAAAAATCATAAAATATTTAGCTCCTTGGTTCTGTGCTTACTGGCCAGGAAATGGTACCAATTTATCAATGTTGTGCTTGACAGCCTCTTTTGCCACCAGCGAGAGAGAATTGAACGCTGTTTCAAGCTCAGGGGAGTTGGTTCTGTTAAAGACCATTAAATGCTTTAGACAGTGTATTTATACCTGTTGATGCCTGTTAATTTAAAAATGTTTTCATTGTTGCTTGTGTATCCAGAAAATACTTTATGCTGTCCATAAATCTGGTTTTGTCTTTTTGTTTTAAATAGATGTTTTCATATGGTATAGCCATATAAGATAAAGCAGTATTTGTATTTTAAAGAATGTCTGCATAAAGAAAACCCAGTGATATTTTTGAGTCAAATGAAAGCAGTTTCCCCTTCGGTAGTGAAGAAACATATTTAACAACACTGACTGTGCATTTGGTTTCAGAAGAAGCAAAATCAAGGATAGTGCCTCATCAAGGATGCTTTTTGGATATCCTTGTGCTGGGCGTGCACACTTCTAACTGTGACGCTGGTATCCACGACAGCACCTTGGCTTCAGTCCTGTCACTGTTAGGGTCATCATCACTTCCACTTTTGTGTGGGGGAAAAATTGAACCAAGAGTAACAACAGAAACTTCCAGTTGAGCTAGGAACACGCACATTGCGTTGGTGGCACTAAACTGCAGTGTCGGCAGCTTAGAAACCATCAGGCCCTGGAGGAGAGAGGCGTGCAGTGCCCCCTGAGTGGGTCAGGTCTGGGCTGACCACGTGTGTGTGTCCCCACATTGCCTGCATTCTGGCAATGAAAGGATGTTCTGTAGCCCATAAACAACTGAAGTCACAATTATTGTGAGTTGATCTACCCTGAGAAAGCAAGGAAGTTCAGCCCATCTCCAGGATATCTGCATTTTTGTCTTGGAAGCCAAGAAACCAGAATCTAAGTCCTCACATAGCTGATACCTTAAAACTGTATTTTCATGTTCAGGAATGCTTCCTCCCTCTCCAAAATTTGAGTCATACGGAAAATTCATTCATATTTTCGAACGCTCTGATTTTCTAGGAAACCACAGGGCAGTAATAGTTGGCAGAGATTGATTCTTGCCTATGATTGATGGCAAATATTTCAGTAATAAATGCTCTGGGAAAAAGCCATGTTCATGTGCCCAGGGTTGGCCTCCTGCTCACACTAGCCTGAGCACCCCTAGCCTGGTGGCTGAGAGACCATGGCATGTTCTACAGCACTGAAATAGCTTAGTGTCCCTAGGGACAAATCTCCATAATGCCCATCTGTCAGCCAGGAGAGCCTAGGAAACTCTATTCCCTTGTTAATTTCCAAGTGTTCTTGTCAAACCTCAGCCCTGGCTTTGAAATATGCGCCAATTTGCTTATTTCTTCCCTTTGAATCTGCTACCCTGAGAACAGTCAGTAAATCTAAAAATAAAATAGGCAAAGTAACATATTGATTTGATGAAAAGGCAAAAAAACTATCTTAAGTCAAGAGTATATTCCTAATCACTCAGTTACAGCTGCTGGAGGAAAGAGGGGAAAAAAAATCAACATTTTTCTGATTGAAAAAAATACTTGCATGGGAAATTGGGGGCCCTTTTTTTTTTCACTGCTTTGAGGAGTATGGATTCTTCCAGCCACCTGTGTTAACACAAATTTGTTCTCAGGTTTCTGTTCCTTGTTTTCATCTCACACAGCTCTGAAGGAGTGGTTTGTCCCATTAGCTGTGAAGGAGCTCAGAAGCCTCCCATACCTGAGCAAGCTCTGGGTCCTCACAAAGCTATATATATTTTTTTCTGTCACTGCCTTTCATAGAACAAGGGCAAGTATCTTCATCTAAGCAGGTGGTTCTCAGAATGTGGCAGTTGAGTGCATGATTTTAGAGGTGTATGCTGTGTTGCAGGAGGTTGTTTTTCGGGCAGCACACCTACAGTGGCAAAGAGAAGCACCATGTACTTGCCAAGGGCTGCTTTTAAAGGCAGCAGGTAATGGTGACAAGAAAAGAAGGAAGGTTGTGGGGTGAGGTTGTGTCTCTCCTCCTGACCTCTTCCTTACATGACCCTTATTGGTCTGTTAGCTTACCCCACACACGTGCCAGGCCTCAGTAGTCTTTGATCTTCCTATCAAAAGCAGAAGAGTTTGGTAAAAACTAAGACCCAGCATACAGAGAAAGATAGGATGGAGGCAGATCAAGACCTGTGGCTGGGCTGTAGTTTCAGCCAGGATAGAGTTCTTATTCTGAAATGGAAATGAGTTAATTGAGAGGCGGCTCATTCAGAATAAGTAGCAGCAATTGAGAACCCAGCTAAGAGATTCTCAGCAAGGAAAAGAAAGGAAAGGGGGCTTTTCTTGGTGTAAAGGGGTAGGTGCTACAGCAAGTGCAAACCTGGACAAGACACAATGGATCCAAGTAGAAGTGGACCAGAACCTAACAGCTGTTATCTTACAACCTTACGTCCAATGAGTCGTGAGATAGAACCAGAACTAAAGCTGCTGGCTGCTGGCTTTTCTCGCAGTCATTCTCTAAGCACTCTACTCACTTCCCATGCATTTCTTACCCCAACAACCTGGTGAGCTCTGACCTGTGAGGTCAGCCTACATTCTTCATTTAGCAAATACAAAGTCAACACCCGGACACTAGCTGTACAAATGCCACAACCAGGATCTATGATCATTATTTTTTTCAAGACTAAGTATTCAGTTTCTCATAGTTTCCATTTGAAACTACAGGAGTGCAAGAAAATAAACATAACTCCGTTCCACTATGTAAAATGGACACCAAGCAGCTCTATCAAATGAAAATATAGAATGTTAAGTCATATATTTAAAATTTTTGAATAATCATTTTGAAATAGGTGAAAACAACTTTCATATTTAATTCAATAGATAAGAAATGCAATTTCACATTGTATTACATAACACAAAATATTAAGATATTGCATTTTTTCATACTTAGTCTATAAAACTCAGTGTGAACTTTTACTTTTATAGCACATCTAAGTTGAGAGAGGTGGCCATGGCTAGTGTCCATCACACAGGACAGCACAGAGGAAAATAATCCTAGCTCTTCCAACACAGTAGTAAGGCTCCCGTTTGCTCTTCCTCCAACTCACTTCCCCACTCCCTATTCCACCTATATACACAGCTGTGTCACACCAAGCAAGCCCTCAGGACTCTTCCACATAACCTGTATTTGCAATAGTATAATCTAAGACCCTCAAACCTGATCATATTCTCAAGTCTGACTTCTTGCCAATAGTGTAGACTAGGTTTATCTAGTGCTTTTGTAGAAAAGAACTCCAAATTATTTAAAGTTTAATTCTGGAAGCACACAGCTATGTTTTGTACTTCTCAGTGCAAAATTTGCCTGGCCATCCTACAATAATGCAGATGGTGCCAGCTATCTGGCATGGCCATTAAAACAGTCTTCTGCCTCAGCCGGAGGGGCAGAATGGCTGATGTGTTTCTTCTTATGTTTTGAAGATAGTTTTTGTCCTAGACAATAGGGCCAGGGGCATGCAGGTACGTAACAGACGTGGCGCTATAATAGGCACTGTAACAGAAGTTAGCCTCACTAGGGAACGAAACCAAACTAGCTCCCTTCTGCACTTGGTCATTTTATAATGACAGGTAGTTGTTCATTTTTATACTTAAAAAGTTTATTATTTTAAGTGATACACTTGAGAACAAACAACATGGCCCAAGGTAACTTTCTATTCTAGCTGTTTGCAATTGATTCAACTCTAGTTCCAGCTACACTGTAGCTAAGACAAAGCTTTAAAGTCTTATTCATGCTTTAATAGAGTGTATTAAAATTTTGACTAAATTTATGTTTTTCTGCAATCAATGTGGACTTGTGTATTACATTGGGGAAAAAAAATCTATACTGCTTTAGTCTGTGTGGTGCCATGTGCAGCCCACAGTTAAATAGGTTCGCTGTGAACTTGAATGCTGATCAGTGAGCTGAACTGACACATGGAGAGCAGGTAAACTGTTCTAACTGAATTATTGATAGATCTGTATTCTATGCTAGATAGCTTTGCACTAAAAACACCGTCATACATTTTTCTACATATTTTCATTTTTCCTTCTTTATCACCAAACTAAAATGAAAAAAGCCATTAGATAATGACACAGTCTCATCTTTGACAAAATAGAAGTAATAGAGATGCCCAGCAGAATCCTGCACTGCAGCCTGCTGTTCCAACAGCATTCAAGACTGCCCACTTGGCTGAACTTTCAGAACTGGATTTGGTTCTGCCTGGGACATGGTAGCATTGATGTATCTGATTCTGCCCCCTCCCTGCTAGCTTTAAAGTGGGGATATCCATTTGTGTGTTCCCCTACAGTTCATCTTAGAGTCTGGAAACTCAAAGAGTGGGAAGAAAACTTAAGAGAATAGCCCATATTTTAAAAGTGAGAAAACTGAGCATCTCCCAGGGCCACACCACCTTGCTCCTCAAACATGACATCCTCCCCTTGGTCGTGCAGTGATGGTGTTAGTTCTCACTGCAGCTTTGGGCTTTTTATTATCCATTGCTGACTACAACATGTGACATGGTGATATGCAGGTCAATATAGCAGCTCCTCCAATGTTCAGCTTTAGGACCAGATTCCCTAAGAATAGGCATTCAGCAAAATCTTGGGACACAAATGTCCCCTGAAGTAAAACCTAGCCTAAGGTAGCTGCAGCGTGTTTAGCCAACAAAATACCACTTCAGGTCATGACCTGGTTGGTGAATTTGCTTACAAGGAGTCCATCTGTCTGTCCATCCACCCAACTAGACAGCCAACCACCCATCACCTCTCTGTTTATACATTCATTTAGAAAGTCATTGTCAATCTATATGCATCTATCCATCTTGTAAGTACCAACTTATAAAAAGATATCCATTAGGATTAAGCCGGAAAGATCTTGAAACTCAGTCTTCCCAAGTAAAATAGTTTGTATGATTTAAGTAAATCCCAAAGTTCTCCTTTTCCACCTGGCATTGGATTTGCAACACTGAAGACCTGAGAGCACACTGGGGATGCTGAGGAGGATGTAGGGTTTCTTTCTATCGCTTGTCTGTCTTTTTCTTGATGGCTCCTGCTCCTGTTATCTGATTTCAATCCTGGTCACAGCAGGCAAGAATTAAGCATCCCCCATTTCTTCCTAGTATGTATTCCCCCAACTTCAGTCACCCAGCACACATGTCTTGGCTAACTGTGGTGTGCTCTAAGCCCTGCCCTAGGTTCTGATAACACTGAACTAGGGAGAGCAGGACAGCCATGGTCTGGCTTGCTCCGGGCCAGTGGCCTCAGCAGTGCCGCTGAGATCAAGGAACATGGCCAGCTCACCTCACAACGTTCACATGGGAAATTACAGGACAGTAGGCAGCTGTGACATGAGACAGAGGCATGCGACAGCCTTCTGAGAGCTGCGAGGCTCAGTGTGGATGCAACAAAGGGATGTGTGGAGACAATGGGAACCCAGCATGGCTTGAGCACACTCCATCACGTTTGGTGGATAATAAATAAACTTGTACATAGTAGAGTGAGGAACATCTGCTGTCAACTGACATTTAAACAGCAATTGCCAGTGGAAAGTAAGCATATGGTTTGTTGAATGAAAAGCCAAGAAGAGACAAATACATCCAATAAAAGGTTTTAGCACTTTCTGGATTTATACGTTAGTGTTTGCCAATCTGCTTCTGCAAGCCAGCTGAGACGTTGATCACACTCACTGACCTTGTGCGACCTGAGAAGCCCAAGTCAGTGCCACCCTTGGTCCAGTTTCTAAGGATAGCAGTTCACAAAGAGAGGCCCCTGGATTACCAGCATTGGACACATCTAAGAACTTAATAATGCAGACTCTTAGGGCCTGGCCCAAACCTACCATAGCAGAGCGTGCAGGGCAAGAACCCAGCAGTCTGTTTCAGCCCTCTAGGAGATTCTGGTACCCACTCAGTTGGTGAGCACGACCCCAAGAGAAGCATAAGCCAAGGTGAGCCCATGTCATGGCCTCGGCCTATTCTGCCTCCGGCCTGCATGTGAAGCATCATGTTTCAGTCTGCATCTGCAGTGAGCGGCAGCCACCAGGGACTGCTACCTCTGGCTTCTCTCCTTGACAGCTGCCCTCCGGTCCATCATTCGGAGCCACTCTCCCCATTCACATCTAGTTTTCTTCTTTCTTTTTTTTTCCTGCCTTCCTTTCCTCTTCTTTTCCTCTCCTTTCTTCAATCCACTCCTGTCCTTTTTCACTTGCATTTCTCCCCTCCCTGAACTCTTCCACTATACAAAGCAAGGACATCTCCTTTCTGTTCTCTGCATTTTCCTTTCTCCTCTGCCATCATTTTCATCATCACCACAAGCCAAGCCATGTACAGATGTGCCAGGACAGACCTCTCTTTTTCCATTATCTTCTCAGATAACATTGCAAAGGTACCTAATTCCCAATGGGACGTTCCTTTCGGTCAGGGACTGCCGCCACCTCTTATTGTTAAGTTTGCCTGAAGAGAGTAGAGAGGCTTCAGGTACAAAAAAGAATGGGACCTATTGGGTCATGAAGTGAGCCCACCAGTGAGAGCCAATTCCATGTTCCATACGTAGCCTCTGACCCGTGAGGGCTTGCTCGGATACCTGCTGGTGACCCATTAACTTGCAGATCTTTGTTTAAACAAATCTGTCTTCTTTCTCTATTTCTTATTGAGACATTTTCTTTAGGAGAAGATAGAGGAGTTATTGGGGTTTGGTTTTCAGAGAAGGGCACAGGCCACGGCTTTAAAGTGATGTACACGCCACAGATGGCTGCTTCCGTCCATGAAGACAGATGGTTTGATGTCCCATCCTTGCCCCAGCAATTGGATAGAGCCCAGAAAAGAATGCTCTCCCCAGTGTAACCCTATCCACCATTCGAGGGCCAGAGACCTCTGAAACATGGCACAGAAACAGAATCCAAATGGCCTGCTATTTGCTAAACATTCCATCCATCTCATTGTGTTCTACAAGCTTCAGTACAAGAAGAAAACTATAAATTGCTACAGCAACAAATATATATTTCTCAAATTAGCCCTCCTGTCTGGGAGCTGTAGGACAATCACTTGTACTCAAAGGCAATAGCATTTAGGGTTGTCATTGTGGTTTAGTGCCTCTGTTCCTTTATGATGCATGGTAACTGAATAATTGGAACCTGTTAAATAAATATTTTTCTATGTGGATCTCAACCGTATGTGGCTGTGTGGCTTTCTATGCAAGCAGACTACTCTAAATGCACTAATAGTGAAGTCCTCAAACATGGTATAGTTCCAAACTCCTGGACCTATTTCCTATTTCCCAGCATGACAGACAAAACAAAATCTTCTTCCCTAGTAGCACGTGGTGCATTGATGGGCAGTAGTCTGAGGGCATGATGTCAACACCTTCCAGCCTACTGGGGAGACTGTGGCCCATATAGAGAGCACCCTGCTAAGGTGCCCCCCACCGTGAATCTGCTGTGCAGTAGCTGTGGCATGTTCACGTTGTTTAGTGGCCATTACAATATAAGAGAACTTAGTTTCTAACCAAATTTAGTTTCCTATAAATAATAATTCAGACCATGAACAGCTGGTAAGAAAAAGATCTAAGAGATTTGTGTAGTGGTGAACCAGCCGAATTGCCAGAGAAGCAGGGTAAGGACCCCACAAGAGCTCGACAGAGACCAACCTGGCAGCCGAGCTCTCCATAAGCTCCCCTTGGAGCAGATCAGGCCCATGCTGCAGAAGGGAACTTGGCTCCTTAGGTGGAGGAGCGCGCAAACAGACCTGCTTCCTTCCTCTCCTCTCTCCTGAGGTCCCATAGCCCCCAACACTGCCTGGAGAATCAGAGCTAACTGTGATGGAGTTCAGCAGCAGCTGAACAGGGCCGGACACTGCTTCTGGGGAGGGCTAGAAGAGGCTGTTCACAAATCCCAGAGCTTCCTTGGGGTTAGGGGGTTCTCTACAGCTAGATGGGCCCAGAGGAAAGAATCAGTCCTTAAGGGTTTGTGCTAGGAGCAATTATCGACTCATGTCACCCAAAAGGCAAAGCCAGGCACCAGCAACCACTTCCTGTTAGTGCTGCACAATTGACAGTGAGGATCAGGGGTGGTTTCTTCCTTCCTTTGTGTAAATATAGGGTGTATTAGATGTCTCAGGCTGCCATTGTGAGACACAGCAGAGGGATGGGACTAAAGAACAGCTGTTACAGCCATGGGGGGTGTAAGGCCAAGATCCGTGCTCATGGAGTCAGTGCCTGGGAAGGATCTGAAAGATGGGAGGGAGGAGAAGGGACACGGGGACCCATGGGGACACATGGACAGACACACACACACACACACACACACACACACACACAGGTGGGGAGGTCTTAGTGGATCAGGTCCTACCATATGACCCCATCTAATCTTAATTACCTCCCAAAATCCTCAAGTCCGAACACAGTCACATTTAGAATCAGCACATAACTTTGGAGGACACTCAACTCAGAATGTAGAATGGGATGCCAGTTCCTTGCTGCCTCTTATACTGTGGTCCCCGTGGGGTTCCAGGCCCTCCACCTTCTCTCTCTGGTCTCCCTGCCTTTGCACATGTGGAACCTCTGCCTGGACCACACCTTGCTCCTCTTCTTCCTCCTCTGCTCTCCCTCCCTTCCCACCACCACCAGTCCCACTGCCCAATGCTTGTTCCAGCTCTTTGTCTGTGGTCTCTGCTTAAATCCCACTTCCCCAGGAGCCTCTGGACTGCACAACTCGCTATGCCAAGCTCCTTTCTTTGATTTCATTAAGACTTTTCACCCCTGCACCCTCACCAAGCTCCACTGTGTGCAGCAGACCATACACTCGGTGAGAACAAGGTATCTTCACTACTGCATATTCAGGGCAGAGCAGAACATCCTCCCAGAGTGGCACCTTAACACATGGAAGCTGAAGCAAAGAAGGAGATTACAGATTTTGAGGAAGGGGTTACACATAAAATTCACTTATCTGCAGGTTCCCTGTTGAAAGGACCAACACTGACCTGCCTAACTTGGGGCCTGTATCCAACTCATTTTCATCCCCATTCTGAGTGGAAGAGAAAGAACCTCATTCAAGCAAGAGTAGTCCCAGGAGGAGAGCTGGAGGGGGACTGAGGAGCTCTGAGCTCTGACAGCTGCCTTCAGGGCAGTTGCCTTAATGCCCCTGCCCCTTACCACCAACTTACCCACAGTTATCTACACTAAAAACTCATTCATTTCCCTGTTTCTCTTCAACACAGCCCCACAGTACATAGACAGAGAACAAGGGAAGTCAGTCGATGGAGTAGGATACAGAAAGTCCTATTTTCCACAAAAACACAATGAAAACCTTTATTTTGTCCCAAAATAATTCACCTCAAGAACCCTTTAGAAGTCACAGTCCCCATGAAGGTATTGTAAGCATTTTCCAGCAAAGCTGAAGCTCAAGATCCAATGAAGAGTTGAGTTGCGCTCTAGATAGAGAAGCATGAAGAGAACAAAGGGAAAGCCCCTGAGGAGCACCTGGGAAAGGCAGCAGGCCATGACATCCACGCTGTGTGCCCTATGACCTCAGCAGGCTGAAGTCCAACAAGCACGAGCCTAAGCTTCCATCCAGGCCTCATGTGGGCACGTCTAAGTCATCATGTGAGAGAATTGGGAAAATCAGAACACAAAAATGGACCTTTGCACCACAAATCTCTCAGATTGCCAAGAAAGCATTTTTGAGCAGTTCTAGATTGGCCTTTACAACATGGGCAGCTTCACCGGCAAAGCACATCTGGTCTCCATTACACAGCCCAGGCTCCCATCTGCAGGCTGGAATTAACTGTGGTAATTGTAGGGCTGAAAAAGATAGCGAGGGCACAGCAAGGCCACTATTAGGCATGCCACCACCTCCACCACAGTCTCCAGCTCTGCCCTCACCATCACCACTGCCATCATCTCTTCCATTACCTGCTCCACTTCCATTCCCAGCATCCCCACCAACGTCTCCACCACGATCCCTGCAACCAGCAGTGCTGCTGCCATCACCTCCACTTTCATTCTAAAGCAATCACATGGCACTCACCTCCCTGATCATCATTACTACTACACAAGCATCACCATCTCCATCCTCTCCTCCACCTTCACCACCAGCACCACTACCTTGCCACCAAAGCAGCTTCCAAAGGGAACACATTTAGGGGCAGCCTGGCAGAACCAGCAGATGGCAGACTCTCCATCTTGAGCTCATAATGGGATGTGGAAGAATGCAGTGCCTTCACCAGGATTATCCTGCTAATTAATAGTAGAAAAAACACAGCTGAATGGAAATCAAAGTCTTGTGGATTAAACAACGAAGTGACTGGAAGCAGAAAAGAGAGGAAACATAGCAGGAACAAAACCATACACTTATGTACATAGGATGAATTCGATACTGATCCTAGGAACCTTCAAAAGGTTTTTCACATTGATGATAGCAGCATGCAACACTGGAACTATGCTTGGAATGCATGTTGTTCTAGTCTTTTAGATGTGTACTGCTTCCAATGTAAACTCAGTTACTGCTATACTCTCTCTCAAGTAAATGGTTGGTTAACAAAAAAAGGTATTAAGTGAGAGTAAGAGACTAGGCAAAATGCCACATGCTTGACAGGCTACAATTTTGTAAACCCTTGGATTTCTAAATGTCTGTGTAAAAATCTTTATCAGATTCTAAGGAGATTAGAATATCAATGACTGACAGAAAATACCAATTGCAAGATAAGTCTAAGAGGTTTGATACTCAGAAAGACAGTGATGTTAAGCTTAATTACCTATGTTATAGAGTAATAGTATCATGAAGCTTCTCTGCTGGAGGATTGAGAATGTAAGTTAACAGACCAAAAATTGGAGAAAGAGAAGGGCCACAAGGATAGCCAACATTTTGGCCCTAGCCCATCAAGGTCAGTGAGGACTCAGGACATAAGAAAACCTGTGCCGTAACATCCTATAACTCAGTGGTTTCCCAAATTTTCTGTTCAAGGAGATTAAGGGACCTCAAAGGAAAGGGATAAACGAAGTATAGTTTGCCTAAGGAGAGTCACCTAGAGAGAGGACATTCTCTCAGGCTTTCACAGAGAGCAAACTGGTCAAGCAATGACCGTGACTCATCCCAATGGCTGACATTGGCAACAGTTCTATAAAGCACTGTACATGGTTCCAAAGCTAATCCTGAGGGGATTGGACCCTGGAAGATACAAAAGATAAATGATCTATTATACAGGTCTGGCCTTCACTTGCCTTTGATCACCCAGCAGAAAAGCTTAATTATGAGGCATAGAACGCAGAGCTAGACTAGTATGATGAGCTAAAAGAGGATTATGCCAGCAGCCTCCAACATTGCCAGTTTCACTGGTAACCCACTACAATTATGGAACATTGGACTATGTATACAACTACTCCCTCTTTGTACAAAGG
>PVKN010002265.1:0-43814 GCA_004027915.1 Capromys pilorides | reverse complement strand
AGTTCAGGCTTGATCTCAGGTTTTGTAGCCCAGGCTGGTCTTGAATGCACACCGATCCTCCTGCCTCAGCCTCCCAAGTGCTGGGACTATAGGCATGCACCACCACAGCTGGCCTTCCTTGATGATTCCTGATCTTCTCTATGTTATGTAGCTCAGCTCTTGTGTTTCTGATTTCCTGTTTGGATGCCTGTGGCTCAGCTTTGGGGAAGCTGGGTATTGTCGGAGGAATTTGGTGCCTTATTTTCTTCTGCTTCTATAGGTTGTGTGTGTGTATGCGTGTACACGTGTGTGCATGTACACACATGTGCTGCAGTCAGCTGCAGGACAATTAAATTGGAAAACCTTTGTTGATAATACAGTGTCTGCTTTTCTTCTTCTTTTTTTTTTTCTTTTCTTTTGTGTGGGACCAGGGTTCAAACTCATGACCTTGCACTTGCCAGGCAGGCACTTGTGCCATGAAGCTATCTCCCCAGCCCCAAGTGTCGGCTTTTCTGTGGTGTGCTGTGGGGCTGGCTGACTGGAGGCCGTCACCTCTGTCCCAGCAGCCCATGGTCTCCATTATTTTGGGGACAGGAAGATAGAGTGTCCACGTCTCTGGAAATGAACCACAATATTGTTGATGACAGAACAACAACTCAGATACTGAAATATGGTAAAAAATAATATCAACATTTGTGCCATTCTAACAGAAAAAAAATCAGCTGTAATAATTAAATCAAAGACAAACTGAAATTTATGTATTGTAGGAAACAATAAAAGCTACCCCTGCACTAGCCCTTAACGAGAGATCTGTAATTGTAATACAGACACAAAAATAAACCAGATATTAACATACAGTAAATACCTACTAAATGCAGTGATCATACCACTAATTAAAACAGAAAAGAATATAATAGTAATAGCACAGAGTCAACTAAATATCTGAAGACTAATAAACCTATCAATTTTTAAAGCTAGTGAAAGTGGGGAAGGGAAAAAAATAAAACTTGAAATTAAGAAGTTCAGAATGAGGAGAGAAAATGGAATAAAAGTTCTTACTGTGGAGGAAAGGAAAATGAATAGAAGTAAATAAAAGTAATAGAAGAAAACAAAACGGAAAAAGGAAGACAGAGCAAAAAGAACAGCAACAGCCCTTAAGCTCCAAAGACCCAATGAAGGCCAGGAGAAAGGAGCGCAAAACCTCTTCAAATTCTCTTGTTTACAGCAAGTGGTTTCTTTGCAGGATTGGCTGTGCTGGGCTCCGCCAGGTGTTGGGGGCCGTGCGAGTTGCCGTAGCCGGACTCCGCCAGGTGTCGGGGGCCGGCCGTGCGAGTCGCTGTAGCACCCACGTAGTTTCCACTCTTAGGCTGCCTTCCATGTGTGAATGCTGAGCCCCGCCCCGCCCCGCCCCGCTCTCTCCTGCCCAGCTGGGCTGGGCAGTGGTTTCGGCCCTAGGGTTATACACACTCCAGCTGCTCCTGCTCTCTCTGGGTCTCTGGACCCCACATCACAGCCTTCTCCACCTTCCTTGATGGCTGTGGTTTGTGAGGTGCCCCTACCACTCCAGAGGCCCCTTGTGTGTGCACCCCAGGCTGTGGGAAGTGTCCAAGCTGATGTGTATCTGATCACATTGGGAGATGGAGAGAGCAAGCAGCCCGCTGAGCGTGGTGCCCACGTGAGGGTGCCAGTCTCTGCCTCTGAAACCCACTCACAGCAGGCTGTGTTCTCGGTTCAGAGGGTGAGCGCCCCATGTCCTGCGTGGCTGATTTTAAACTTCTCAGGAGGCCAGCGTCTAACCTGCTGCCTTGCCGTGTCTCCCACGTGGCTGTCTCCCACCCTGTCACCATGCTAGGGTGTCTCCAGAAACTGTAGTGAAGTCTTGAACAGCTGACCCCTTCCCAGAACGGCTCCTGATAGCACTCAAATATGGCGGGTGCCACACGGCTTTCTTCTCCAAATGTAGCCTGCCATGTGGAGGGAGCCAGTGTCAGAAAGAATCATACCTGTGGGCTTTTCTTGAGGTTGGCACCACGGGCCTGCCCCTGGAGCTGCCGGCCCTCCCCAGGCTCACATTAGTACCCTTTAAAAAAAATGACTTTTTCACTATGAAAATATTTTCAAAGGTAAAACAAAATAAGATGTTATAGATTTCTGTTGCTGCTCAGGAAATCAAACTCAGGACCTCCCACTTGCCAGGCAGGTGCTGTGCCACTGAGCTGTATCCCCGGCTTACGGATATTATTCTATTTGAGGAAACAAGGATCTAAAAGTCACATACGATGTCCAGGTTGCTATGTCCTTTTACTGTCAGCTGTAATCCAGGGCCACATTCCTCAGTTTTACAGTCACATCCCAGGAGAGAGGGTTTTGCGCTCTTACAAGCAGACTGATGTAGTGCCCTCCCCCACCCCACCTCCACCTCCCGCTAGCCTCAGCATGGCAGCTCTGAGTAAAGCTGACCTCCCTGAGGCCAGCGCACAGGTTGGATGGGCTCGGAGCAGCTGCACACTCGCATGCGTGCCTGTGCGTGCGCTTTTCAAGTGCGGCATATGCAAACGATATTTTTAGAGAGATTCCAGTACTAGCACGTCAGATGAGAAGTCCTAATGTGGTGGGGGTTTTTGTTTCGTTTAGTGTTCATCTTGAATGCTTTTTCTTCCTCTTTATGGTTTTGGGAATCAAACCCAGGTCTTACGCACACTAAGCAAGGACTTTACTGCTGAGGGTGTAAACCCCGCCTCAGTGGGCTCTTCAGTGCAGTGCTTTCTGAGAGCTCAAACTTTCCAACAAGTGGTGGATGTCCCCAGAGCATTCGTTATTCCTGGGAGGTAAGAGTGGAGAAAGCGGGAAGCCCCGGTCCAGTTCCCTGGCACCTGGACTTGCGGAGTAGCCCCTTGGGTCTGCCCGCAGTTCGTGTCCACAGGCGCGCTCAGCTCCGGGCAGCGGCTGCTCGGGCCAGCGAGGAGGAGAGCGCATTTGTTTTCCAAAGAGGTGCGCGCTCACGTGCGTGGCCGCTAGGTTAGCTCTGGGCTCTGATTTGGAAGCGTTCTTCCTGCTTGTGCTGCACGCAGTCTTCCGGGTGCCTGCACTCTGGAGAAGAGAGGAAGCAGCAGCTGGTCGCTCCGCGCTGCAGTTTGAAGGCGCAATGTGCGCTTGAGACATTCTGCAAACTAAGAATTTCCAAATCATGGAAATTGAGAAAGGTTTTCATTACCGGAAATACATGCTGATTTTAAAAAAACGAAGTCTAATTTGAACCATTTGGTATGACCATGGCATGAATGAATGTTTCATTCTGCCTACAGATACCGCAGTTGTTTCAGCTGGCCTGCTAGAAACGTTAGGCGGGAAGTTGGAAAAGCACGGGCGTGTGAAAGAGCTGTCTGTGACTGCGGAGTGGCGCGATGTTGTTTACTTATCCGAGCAAACGGCCAAAATGTGCATTGTGTGCGCGATTGGTGCCTCTTCTCAGGCAGTGCCCCGTAGAACTATGCTTACATGTAAATTTACTTCCACAAGCAAGCATGCCAAGTTCTTTCCCCACATAATTACAAGTGTTTCTCAGAAATTATAGCAACGTTACTTGAAAAATTCCCTAAGTACTTCCCAGAATCTATTATTTTCCATAAGGATTTTTTTGTGTCACCATTTTTATTCATTTCCACTTTTGCCTGCTTACAAATACACATTTAAAATACAAATACTCACACTGACATGCACGTGACTCGCCAGCCCCCAGGCACAAACACTGACCCGCCCGTGCCTCAGCGTGCCAAGCCACATAAACTAAAGCGATAAACATGATCTTCCAGGGGAGGGGGGGTGGCTCTAAAATAGTAACGCCCACACAAAGCAGTTAAACTTTTGGCTAAGAGCTTGAAAAGTTGGCTTGGCTTTAGAAAAACAGTTTTAAATTCAAATATTTCCTTGTTGTAGATGGACCCATCTTTGTTTTAAAATAGACAGGAGAATGGAAGAGAGCTGAAAACTGTTACGAGTTGCATGTCTTTCCTCCAAACCGCCCGTACTGTTTGAGGCATTGCTCCCCGGAATGTCTCCGCTGGCTGCTTCTGCCCTTGGCACCCACAGCTCCCTTCCTTCCAGTGAAAGCCGCATCGGTGAGCTCCTCTTGCTGCTTCCCACCTGCCGAGCGGATGCAGTGCCCGCGGGTCATCAGAGACCATGGATGGTCCCAGCCCCTCTGCTTTCAGCCACCCAGAATGATGCATTTCCTAGTATCGGGGCCCCACTCTGTTTTGTGTCACTTGTCACGAGCTCACAGTGCCAACACTGTTACGAGTTGCCACGGTGGGTGCCTGGGCCGTGTACAGCCCATGCCTGCTGTACACTGGGGTCAGCTTTGTGGAGAATCAGGTTTCAAGGTTCTGTGATGATGCATTAGTACAGTTACATAGAGCTTATGCAAATACTGATACATGTAACACTTTTTTAAAATTAGTAATGTACTACTGTAAGCCCACATGTAAAATATGAGCAAAAAGCGTCATTCTAGGTGAAAAACAAATTCTCCTGTTTATTCCTCACGTCGTAGCGGATGGCATAGCACACTCCACTAATAGAGAAGGTTCCGGTCACAACCTAAGGCAGGAAACAAAAAGTGAGTGAGTTACGTGTAAGTATGAGATTTCGTGGAGTCTACACTGATTGTAGAAGTCATGCAGGTGTGTTTCACATGCAATAGAAGTTACTACTCTAACTGTGCATCCCTTGTAGTCCTGTAAGCATCACATAATCACGAATCAGAACATGTCCTCCACTCCATCACTTCAGGAGGTTTCTTCACCCTCTTTGCGGCCAGCACTTGCCCCGTTTACCCCCTATTGCTCGTTAACCTTCCTTCTGTGCCTTAATCCCGCCTTTTCCAGATCTTCAGTGAGTGCAGTGGTACAGTGTTGAGAGCCTGGAGTATCATGCTCTCCACAGGCATCCACGCTGTGGCGCATATCAATAATGTATTCCTTTTTACTGCCCAGTAGTATTCCGTTGTGTAGCTTTTCTAGAATTGTCCTGAAGATGTAACCACCTAAAAACCTTATAAAATTCTAGTTTTGTTTAGCATTTTCTTACTAGTTTTTAACTCAGAAATTACCATTAAATTTTACTTAATAGGATGCTTAACCATGAAAGTTGGTAATTTCTGTGTCATCTTGTTACGGTTTTTGTCAAGTTGTCCCCCTAAAAGCCTCATGCAGTCATGGGGCAGCTTCTGGAGTTTGTAATTGGTTATTGTGGGTGTGGATGCTGCACCTGCCCTGGGGCAGGTAGTTTACCATCACCCTGAAAGGCTGCCCTCTGCCATGTGCCTTTCTGCCTTGAGCCAGCTGAGTATGGACTGAAACCTCCAGTAACTGTGAGCTAAATAAACCTTTCCTTCCTTAGTTTTGAGTGTCAGGTACTTGTCCCATCAATAAGAGAAGAGTAACAGACACTTGTGCACAACCTATTCCTCTTACCTGGTGTTTGAATTGATCCAGAAAAAAAATAAAATAAAATTCTGTGAGCAGCTGTTTATTAAAATAAACTGCCAGCATGATTGTGATGAAATAATTGAGTAAAGTACCCTGGGCAAAACTAGGTGCGAAGTAAATGAAAGGTGTATCTTGCAGAGTTCTGATTTTCTCTTAGCAATCCAGGTAGCTCAGTGTCATTCAATTATAAAGTGATTTAAAATCGTATGAAAAGGAAAAGTTGTAGATTCTAGTAACCGTTTTAGGGTTTTCCTAAATTTTGCCTTAGATTTCACTGAAAATGAGTTTATGTAATAAAATAGAAAATATACTCTATCTTTAGAATTAAGCTCCTTGCTCATATCTTGATACATAGTGCTGGAGCAAATTTGGGGTCCATGCTGCTTGTCTCTCTCCCTTGTTTCCATTCATGGAGAGAAGGACAGAAGTGGCCTCTCTGCTCCTCACTACCTGTGGGGTGGAGGTGGTGACCCAGGGCTCCTGAGCCAAGGTCGCCAGCAGCCTCCCCGCCCCACCTCTTGTGTGCTCTCTTCCCCACCTATCACGCCCTTCCCTTTTCTTTTACTCCTCTTCCCAAAATGACAGGTCTACTTCACCTTACTTTCATTTTAAGACTCTAATAAGTCATTTGTATAAGACGTTTACATGTGAAAATGCACTCTAACAAAACCACTTAAATGGTAACAATTGAACAACAAAAAATGACCAATAATTCTTCTGAACTGGGGCTGGCTCCACATTGGTCTGGTGTGTTTGAGGCCGCGGGCCTTGAATGCCAGCTCTGGGGCTGGGGTTCACTCTGCAGAGCCCAAAAGAACTGAGCAACTGCCAGGTAGAGTAAAATAATACGAGAAAGTCTTTTCATATAACATGCTGAGATGTCAATAGTTTAAGTGCTTTATACTGTTTTGAGCCAGTAAAACTGGCTTATAATCTGGATTATTTGGTGTTCCTCAACTTTTAATTATTAGCATATCCAGTATTTTCACAGGAAGTTCAAGCTTATAATAATAACTTGCATTTAATTTAACAGGATAAATCATACTATCCTCATTTTTATAACTGACATTTCCCAGCCTGATGGGTTGACAGTTCAGTGAACTCTGGTTTCAGATGGCAATGCCTTAAGGAGTTGGCTCACCACCTCCAAATCTGCCTAGGAAGGACAAGTGACCAGCTACCTATTCTGATGTTAACTCAGACGCAAAAACCAGGGTGCCAGTGTGGGGGGCTCAGTAGTCAGACTCCTCAGGTTGGCCTGAATGAGACTGAATTTTTGTTTTAGTAGTATTAATGTCACACTATCTAATTCTCTTTGTAACTTCTATTTGATTTGATATTTATTTGACCATCTGCACTTCTCAAATTATTATGGGGGATTGACTGATTTTTCCCTCTAGTCTTAAATTAACACTAAACTTAAATGCAATAAAAATAACACACTTTCAAAATTCTTGTCTTTAGTTACTGCAGCAGTGTCAAATTGTCTTAAAGCTTTCTAAAATGGCTATTCTGAATATTACTTGGAAAGTTCTCAAACTGACACTGGTCTATCTTGAATAATATGTAGACTTATTTCCAAAAACTTTGCTTTCACTTGAAAGGCTTAAGTCATTGTTTAAGAATCATCACACCAGACCATGCTTATTTCTGTCAAAAAGTTCTTCAGAAAAGACCTGGGTCTCTCTCGTTCCCTTTGATGCTTCTAACTCCATGGGTGCTCTAACACGGATGCCATTTTTTACCAAGGAACTTACACACTTACTGTGTCACATAAGAAAATTATCTCTGCAAGACAGCTCAGTGGACTAAGTGCCCACTTAGACAAGCACAGGGACCCAGGTTAAATCTCCAGCACTGCAGGCCATGCTGACCCTTGCATGCCGGCCCTTCCCCTGGGCATACTGAGCCATTTACCCAGTCAGGGCATGGTGGCACACACCTGTAATCCCAGCACTGGGGAGGCTGAAAACAGGAGGATCACTGTGAGTCCATACTGCATAGTGAGATCCTGTACAAAGAAAAATAAATAAACAAAAATACAAAACTTAAATTAAAAAAAGAAAATAATCTTTGGTTTTTTAGTTTCTCCATTTATATATATATATGATGGTCTTAAATAATCTTGGTCACATATGAATGTCTCTTCTGAAAAGAACTTCTGTGTCACTTTATACTGTATGGATCCACAGGATACTTCAGGCAGGTAGAGGGACTTGAATTTGGTTGCATATGTAGATACTATGCTGGCAGGTGTAAGTATAAATTGCTGTCCCTGTTACTACTACAGTGGAAGCCTCTCTCTCATGATTCAGGCTACTGGCAGTTCTAAATCCTGCTTACCTACACCCATTCTACCCAATTAAGTGACTTAACATCCCTACCTCAGCTTAGCAGAGACAGCTATTCAGGACTGAAAGAGTGTGACTGACATTGTGGGAGGCTAGGGGCAGAGAGCCCGGTGGGACTGCTGGGCAGGACTGGGAGAGGAGCGACAGGGGGGCGAGAGCAGTGAGCTACGTCGGTGGGCAAGGTCAGCTGCTGTAGCCCCTGAGGTGCGTTTCACTACCAAAGGCTGCTGGCCCGGGAGTCTAGCACTGACATGCAGCTAAGGTGTGCACTACCTGGTGAGGAAGGAACTGTAACCTGCTCAGACAGGGCTCCGCCCAAGAAGCAATCTGTGGCAAAAGGCTCCGGACCGGAGCCACAAGAGAGTGGATGTGACCTGAGAAGAAGAGCAGGGTAGAAGAGGACATTGTGCATCCCGGAGAGAAAGCCTTGCTTGCCGTGAGCTGTGGCCCTCACCATTGTATGCACAGTGTGCTCACCTGGGACATGGGGCCCTAGAGCAGGTGTCCCCGAGCTCTGCTGAGACCCTCGGCGCACTTAGTTTGAGAATTTCAGGATTTAACAGCCTGAAAGTCAGCATCTTGTTGACTTGAACAAGCCTCCTATGCTTATTTCTTCACCTCTGGTGTCTCCCCAGTGAAACGTTCACTGAACTCTAGAAGCTGTGATGAAATTCCAATGAGATAATCTGTATAAAACTACAGTTCATTTTCCGTGTATCTGCAATGCCAACATTCCCTTTTGTTCTTCCTGTTCCACAAGGTAGCAGGTTGTGTGAAGAAAATCAATAGCTATTAGTGACCATCTCAGACAATGACAGTTGCTGGACTCCAGAATCACCCGGGGCTGCTAGGTGCCCATCATTATTTGACTGCTCTGACTAGATAAGCTTTAAGAGACTTGATTTGATCTTTTGATCTGCAGGTCGTGTGTGAGAGAGAGAGAGAGAGAGAGAGAGAGAGAGAGAGAGAGTGTGTGTGTGTGTGTGTGTGTGTGTGTGAGTTTGAGCAGGGTTCACTATGTAGTTCCGGCTGGCCTTGAACTCACTTTGCAGCCCAGGCTAGCCTCAAACTCACAGCAACCTCCTGCCTCAGCCTCCCACATGTTAGGATTACCGGCACTTGCTGGTCCATTTTGTGTGTGTGATTGGGAAGGATATTTGTATTTGGCAGCTTCCATAGAGGCGGACACCCACATGTGTGTACCACATATACTGTTAAAAAGTATGATAGTAATCTTACGGCTAGGGAGATAGCTCAGTGGTCTAAGTAACTGCCTGGCGAGCGTGAAGACCTGGGTTCAATTCCTATACATGCCATGCTGGGCTGTGCCACTCACTGAAACCAGGTGTGGTGGCACACACCTGTAATCCCAGTGCTGGAGAGGCTGAGACAGGAAGATCACTATGAGTCTGAGCTGCGCAGCAAGACCCTGTACCAAATAAATAAATTTTTTTAGAAAATAGAGTACATAACAATCAGACTACTACTTCTTTTTTTTTTTTTTTTAAAGACTTAGGGGCTGGGGAGATAGCTCAGTAGAATAAGCGCTTGCCTGGTAAGCACAAGGGCCTGAGTTCAATCCCTGGTTCCACCAAAAAAAAAAAAAAGTAATTAAGGACTTAATGAAAATATCTGCTTGAGAACATGATTGTGGTCCAGAGGGAATTTTATATCTGAAGATGAAGGGACCGCTTTTTTCATATTACAAAAATAGAACAGGTTCCTTTTGTTGCTCGTTCTGTTTTCCTAGTGTTGCATCGCTAAGTCTCCTGGTCTTAATACAGTTGTTGCACCCAGGAAATTCAGGCCTGTATAGGACTATTGCTGAGGGTCTCTAGCTTTGGTTGGCTTTCTCACTGATGTCCATTTGCTGGTTTAGGACCACACAACTGTGTCCTGTTAATCCCACCATATCGGTAATCCTTCTTTGAATCCCTTCTGACCTCTGTACTTTAGAGAGTATGGCCTGCTATTGTATAGAGTGCTTCTCCATGTTGGCCTGCCTGGCATTTTCTCATGATTGGGTTGGGGTTCACCTTGGACCAGAATGCCACTGGAGTTATGGTGCACCCTCCTGGTATATTCCATCCGGGAGAATGGACCAGCGACACCCTTCCAGAGTGATTTTGACTCTGGTTGCTCTTTCAGGATGATCCTGTTAGAGTTCACCAGTGGGAAGCTAGGATTCTCCTGAGTCATTAGTAAGTGTCTCGTCATTTGTTTTTGTGGGGCCTGAAGCGTGAGTCTGTGTCTGTGGGTGTGCCGGCCCTCGCAGCACCCCTGAGCTGCGCCCAGCCACGCTTGGTTCCTCAGAATGGTCTTACGTCTCCTTAGATCGTCAGGGTTGGAGCAAGTGTCATTCACCAAGAGTGGCAAAGGGCCCTGAGTTGACGGATCTAAAAAAGTGACACTTTATAAAATTACGAGGTGTTTGAATAGATTTCTCTCCAAATGGATTGCCAGAAATGGACTGCCTGACATTACACTGCAGGATTTTTAAGTCCTACCTCCAGGCAAATCTCATGGTTACTAGCAAAAATGAAAGTGTGAAATGCTTTTTAATGTATATTTAAACAACATATGGCCTGATGATTGCTGATGCGGAGTCTCTGTGGACTCCCTTTGCTATCAGAGGAGGATGTGGAGAGACAACTTTTTACACATTTATTTAGCTAAATCCATCACGTTTACTTTTCAAATATCTATGACTGTCTTTTATAGCAAGATCATAAAAAGTCAAATACTTTTAAGTCTGACTCAAACTTTTTTGCTGTGATGAAATCTGGAAATTTAAAAATCAACATATAAAAAGATCAACATGTAGATAAAATGGGAGTAACAGTAACATAGAACAAAACATGAATTGTATTTAAACTTTGAATCATAGAATTGCAACCAGTTTTTAGGAAAAATTCAGTTACCTTGTGCAAGTGATATTATCCTTACTGTATCTTATGATGTTGCTAACTATGAAATGGTGCTAAAATACAGCATTAAGAAAGAAAAATACAGCTTAGTAAAGGAGGCCTAGGCGTTAATGCTACTTTATTTGTCATTTTGATCAGAAATTTACCTAACTCCCATTTAAAGGAATTTCCACGATTGAATCCAGTGTCGTGTCCACTTGGGTTAAAGAATAAATCTGGCAAACTGTACTGTCGAATAAGGAAGGACTCAGGTACTGGGTTTGCACTTACGCCAAGCGCACAGCAAGAGTTCATATCCTAGGGCCGGCGAGATAGCTCAGAGGACTAAGCACCTGCTTGGGCAAGCACAGGGACCCGGGTTCAATCCCCAACACCACATGCCACGCTGGCCCCACCCCCAGGCACACTGAGCCCATGACCGAGTCTGGGTGTGGTGGTCCACGCCTACAATCGCAGTGCTCGGGAGGCTGAAAGCAGGAGGATCAGTAAGAGTCCAAGCTGCGCAGTTAAGACTTTGTACCAAATACATAAAAAAAAAAGAGTCCACATCCTACTAATATGCTAAATAGTTGTATAGTATACAGATCATTGTTGTTAAAATAGCAATACTGAAAGCATTTAGATCCCAGAGCCTTAGTGGTCTACATTTTGTTTGCTTTGACATTATTAAACTCAATCTGTTTCTCTAACTGTGACTCTAATTACTACATTTGCATGGCAGAAGAGTTTGCTCTGTGAGTTGACGTTTATTATTAACAGTGCTTTTGCATGTTGTTTTCTGCTTTCTCAGTTTCATGAGCAGACAGAGCCCTGTTAGTTGCTTTGAATAATTATGCACAATCAATAAGTTTTTATGTTTGTCTTTGGTGTGGCCTGCAGGATGCTGCCGGCAAGGTGCTGGACCGCTGGGCCATCATGTCTCGGGAAGAGGAGATCATCACCCTCCAGCAGTTTCTGCGGTTTGGAGAAACCAAATCCATTGTGGAGCTGAT
The DNA here is from genome assembly GCA_004027915.1 of Capromys pilorides. Taxonomy (NCBI): domain Eukaryota; kingdom Metazoa; phylum Chordata; class Mammalia; order Rodentia; family Capromyidae; genus Capromys; species Capromys pilorides. Next base: position 32,076 of record PVKN010002265.1, on the reverse strand, counting down.
GGCGATTCAGGAGAAGGAAGGGCAGGCTGTCGCTGTGCCATCTTCAAAGACAGACTCGGACATCAGGACTTTTATCGAGAGCAACAACCGCACCAGGAGTCCCAGCCTCCTTGCCCACCTAGAGAACAGCAACCCTTCCAGCATCCATCACTTTGAGAACATCCCCAACAGCCTTGCGTTTCTGCTCCCATTCCAGTACATAAATCCTGTCTCTGCCCCGCTTCTCGGGCTGCCTCCAAATGGGCTGCTGCTGGAGCAGCCGGGGCTGAGGCTCCGGGAGCCAAGCCTTTCCACCCAGAATGAGTACAACGAGAGCAGTGAGTCCGAAGTGTCTCCCACGCCGTACAAGAACGATCAGACGCCCAACAGGAACGCCCTGACCAGCATTACAAACGTGGAGCCCAAAACCGAGCCAGCCTGTGTCTCTCCCATTCCGAATTCCGCCCCAGTGGGTGACCTGACCAAAACTGAACACCCGAAAAGCTCTTTCCGCATTCACCGGATGAGAAGGATGGGCTCCGCCTCTAGGAAAGGCCGAGTGTTCTGCAACGCGTGTGGGAAGACGTTCTACGACAAAGGCACCCTCAAAATTCATTATAATGCTGTTCACCTAAAGATCAAACACCGCTGTACCATCGAGGGTTGCAACATGGTCTTCAGCTCCCTCCGAAGCCGGAATCGACACAGTGCAAACCCCAACCCACGCCTTCACATGCCTATGCTAAGAAATAATCGAGACAAAGATTTAATTCGGGCCACATCGGGAGCTGCCACCCCTGTTATAGCAAGTACGAAATCCAGTCTCACACTCACAAGCCCTGGCCGGCCCCCCATGGGTTTTACCACTCCCCCGTTAGACCCTGTCCTGCAGAGCCCCCTCCCTAGCCAGCTGGTATTTTCTGGACTAAAGACTGTACAGCCAGTTCCTCCATTTTATAGAAGTTTACTCACACCCGGGGAAATGGTGAGTCCTCCCGCCTCCCTCCCCACCAGCCCCATCATTCCTAGCAGTGGCGCCATAGAACAGCACCCTCCCCCGCCCTCTGAGCCAGTTGTGCCAGCCGTGATGATGGCCACCCATGAGCCCAGTGCCGACCTGGCACCTAAGAAGAAGCCCAGGAAGTCGAGCATGCCTGTGAAGATCGAGAAGGAGATTATCGACACCGCTGACGAGTTCGACGATGAGGATGACGACCCCAGCGACGGTGGAGCTTTGGTGAACGACGCGAGCCACGACAGTCACTGCCACTCCCAGGAGGAGATGAGCCCAGGCATGTCTGTGAAGGACTTCTCTAAGCACAACAGGACCCGGTGCATTTCAAGGACTGAGATCAGAAGAGCCGACAGCATGACGTCCGAGGACCAGGAGCCCGAGCGGGACTACGAGAACGAGTCAGAGTCTTCAGAGCCCAAACTGGGCGAGGAGTCCATGGAAGGGGACGAGCACCTCCACAGCGAGGTGGCCGAGAAAGTCCTGCTCAGCGGTGAGCGGCCTGGCGAGAACCACAGCGAGCCCTCGCACCAGGATGTCATCAAGGTGAAGGAAGAGTTTGCCGACCCCACCTACGACATGTTCTACATGAGCCAGTACGGACTGTACAACGGCGGGGGGGCCAGCATGGCTGCCCTGCACGAAAGCTTCACGTCGTCTCTGAATTACGGCAGCCCCCAGAAGTTCTCCCCAGAAGGAGATCTGTGTTCTAGCCCAGACCCCAAAATTTGTTACGTGTGCAAGAAGAGTTTTAAGAGCTCCTACAGCGTGAAGCTTCACTACAGGAACGTTCACTTGAAAGAGATGCACGTCTGCACAGTGGCCGGCTGCAACGCCGCCTTCCCTTCGCGCCGCAGCAGAGACAGGTCAGTAAATCTCCATTGGCTGCTCCTGCTGCGGGAGGCGGGCCGGTCTCGGGCATGTGGGAGTTAACGTTAAAAACCCAACTTCGATGTTTCTGAGGCACTGTGAAGACTGTCCACAGTGACCCCCATGATAACTAAGCTGCCATGCTCATGAAAGATGGTTCGAGTCGGTGCTTGTTACGGTGACGCATGCAGAGTCCTATGCCATTGTACCCAGTCATGCACGTCGTTTTGCTCTGTGCGCTGTGTTTGTGTGTGTTTCCATGCATTTAGTCGTGAGCAAGTCAACTGTACACAATTCCCTGCCTCCCCATGAACGTTTATTTAGAAGCTGCATTTTCTGTCTCATAAATACACACACACACACATATATATTCATACATGTATATGTGTGTATATGCGCTTTGCCTTGTGGCTTTTTAATTAAAACAATATATTATCTTCATATACACATATTTATCCAATATAGAAACAGAAATTTACGGATGGAAAGAACCATAGGTCCAGGACATCGAGACAGCCTCCATCTCTGTAGGTATAACCAGAAATGTTGTCATTCCTTACATGAGTATTTAGTGTATCCTAATTCTTTAAGAGTCATGAAAATATCCAGAGAAAGTGAAAGTGGAGTAGTTGTGGTTGTGGGAAAAGGGGTTGTGGTGTGGGCTTCTCTATTTTAACTTCGAGGTGTCTTCGAGCACGTCCCTGAAATGCAGTCTCCCATTGGAATTGGGCGTGGCGGGGAGGCTTGTAGGTGCTGCAGAGCCAGCTGGGATGCCAAGGACAGTCTTTGGATGATGTCACATGCCCAGATGTGGAGCTGCAGCTCAGAAACCATTGGGTTTAACCAGAAGCTGCTGGCCCTAAATCTACCCATGTAATAAAATGCGCTGTGTCAAGGTGGCCAGTGGAGATGAGCCTGCGGGTAGGTCATTCGCGCAACGCTCCAGCCTGTGACAGGCCGCACACCAGACACTCGCAGTGTGTTGGATGTGGTTTCTTTTCTTTTCTATTGTTCCTGTTTTTTAATGTATTGGTGCAGGATTGCAGCAGGCAGCCTAGACACACAGCAGTCCTCCTGTCTTAGCCACCCCAGCACTGGGATTACAGGTGTGCACCACCCTGGAATCAGCCCCAGTCCCTGCGCCTGCCGGCCAAGTGCTTCGTACACTGAGCTAGCTCACTGGCCCATTGGATGTGGTTTCTGTTCTCTTTAAAAGTATTTATAGAGAAACTTGGATTACATCCCAAAAATGAATTATGTCAAACAAAAAAAATTTAACGAGGCAATTTTCCTATAGTGACCACCCAAATTCTAGTGCTTATCAATCAGAGAGACTTTCTTGACAAAGCAGCATGTCTTGAAAATACCACTGAAATGCAGAGGCACTGTGCCTGGCTTCACACAGCATACTGCTTGATCTTTATATTTTACAAGTCAATCCTTTCACAAATAAATGTTTAAAAATTACTTTTCTTTCTACTAACATAAGAGAGGCCTAGTCTACAAAAAGTAAAAGCTCCAAGAGAAATCAGCTGCTTTGCTGCACAGTTTAGAGCATGCTTCAAAAGGGGAAATCTGTGTTCAAAAGATTGTCCCACCTCCATTAACCTTCTTCTGTAAAAGTTGTTTATAGTTGCAGTTATTTTAAGTTCCAAGTTATCATTGACAGCCCTAGAATATGTCAGATGGGATAGCCATACTCTGAAAGATAACATATATTGTACCTGATCTCCCATAAGTTTGTGAATAAATTCTTTCAAATTTGAAATAATGTACTGATAATGAAGCTCATGCATTAAAAATTTTAACATAGATAAGACTCACGAAAACCTATATAAAATATTTATGGAAGTGGAATATGTGAAGATAAGCCAGAATTTAAGCTCATTTGCTGTCCTGTTTGTAGTTAATTCATTGAACATACTGCAGGCCATAATACTAGAATACATAGCTGTGGGGCTGAAAGGGCACGTACATACCCTCAGCTTAGTGCGTTCACTTGGGTCAGGCCACTGGAAGCACGAGCTCCGGGGAAGCTCTGTTGGCACACTGCCGGTTTGTGTGCAGGCACATACTACCGTGGCAATGTTCCAGTCTTCCTTTTTATTCTCAGCAGTCAGGAGCTTAGCCAGGGACCAGCCACGTCCCACTGACTAACCGGAATACCCTAGGTAAGAAGAGTAGTACACATGTGTTCAGTCTTGCAGAAGATGACAAAGATAGTTGAGATGTTGCATTTGAGTAAAATACCACGTGGACTCATCTTTTTATTTTCATTGTTTTAATCTACCTTGAAATTTTTCTCTGTAAAACTGCATGTCTTCAGATCCCAGATTTAACATTTTAAACTTTAATATTTTAGTTTTGACACTTTTGTCAAGAAAAACATTTGTGTTTGTTGAGTCTCTGATGTAGATAATGATGAGTGATGTGAGGTCAGTTACCATAGATACCAGAAGCAGGGATGCTGTGAGATGGTCAGCCTCTTTCGGTACCTGGGCGGGGTGGCTGTGGAACTTACTTGGATTGCTGTCTCAGCCTCCTGCCCACGTTTCTTCATGCTGTCACCTGTGCGTCGCTCTCTTCACCACAGAGCTTCTTGGATCGCCCTTCTTATCACGCCCTCAGGCTTGCTTGTTCCTCTCTCATCACTTTGACTGCATTCATCACAAGAACCCCCAGGAGTCTGTGTTGCTCTCCATCCCCTTTTCAATTGGCTGTGAAGCTAAGACACGGTTTCTACCTTTTCCTGTGTCAGGAGACTTTTCCAAAGAAACCTTCGTCTGAGTCCTGCTGTCCTCAAGCTCATTTCTTTTCTCTCCCTAGGGTCTCAGTTTCATCCAGCCTTGATTCCAAATGCTGTCTTCCTTGTACAGTTGAAGTACTTGAAATGTTTTGGGTGGGGGTTGACGTGAGTAAAGTCTAGAGACTGCCTGTGAGAAAGCTGACAAAATTGCTGTTCTGCCCCTCTCCTTCCCCTTCCCTCTCTTCACCCTCCCTCTCTTCCCCCTCCCTCCTCCCCTTCCCCCTCCCCCTCTTGCTCCCCCCCCTTCTCATCTATAGGATCGTGACCCCCTAAAAGAGTACTGTGCACTCTCTCTGGGCTTCTTCCAATGTAGGTAGTCATGAAGGAGCTGTGGTTTTGGACTCCAGATAAGCATATTAGTAAGCTAGGAATTGAAATAAATCAAATCTTTTGTTGTAGATTTGATAGGAAAAAAAACTCCCAGGTCTTTGCTTATGGTTTTTGCTTATGCTTGATTTTATAAGAGCAAATGGAAAACTTTTTAAGGAGCAACAATGTTCTTTTCTCAAGTGACAAAGAGAGGTGAGACAGACACAGGTTAGTCAGGCTGAGGACTCTGAGCCATCCAGTTGAAGCTGTGCTGTTCTGTTCAGCTAGTTGAAATTGAATGTATGCTTAGTGGCTGCAATGCCAGGAGGACCACTGCATACTAAGGACAGAGAGCAGAAAGCCAGTGTACACAGTTCATTCAGCCTGAGCACTAGGCAGGTGTTAGAATAATTTGTATTCTGTGTGAGAGAAGTTCAAAGTAAATAATTTTCCCTGTAAAGAACTCTGATGTTCTTTATTGCTGAATGTTCAGTGTAGGTTGGTATAACACTACACATTGTTAGATCTTGAAAATCCTTCCTTGTTTATCCTTTAATTTTTCTGCTGCTGGGCTATTGTTCTGCCAGGAAACAGGAAGCTGGCCCTTAGTTTTGAGGAGGCTACATAGGAAAATTTGCTGGGCAGAAGAAATTCTGGCTAGCTGACCTGGACCCATAAGCTTGAGAAGGGAAATGTTCACGACAGTAGCATCTTAGTCGGAAGTACCTGACTTGGTTCACCTTTGGTTATTTCTCATCCTCTGACTGAGTATTTAATCTCAGGAAGGCTGACTGGCCTGCGGCCCACGTGTATTTCAGGGAAGCCAGTGTGTCAGTTCCATTTGGTTTTTAATGTGGGGGACAAATAAATACTCTTCTATCCTCTTAACATTTTTCACTGTTAAAATTTACTTCCATTTGTTTTAGTGATGGGCAGTTTTAAAACTCCCTCGATGAAGCTGAAGGCTTTGCGCACAGAAGCTACAGCATGTGTGGAAAGAAGGGTTTCTGGTTTTCATCCTTCATGAGTTTCATAACCCTGATTCCTCTGTTCTCTTATTAATTGCTAAGATTTGTCCTAAATTTTCTCAGAAAGGTGAGCGCATCTATTTGATTTTTCAAGGCATATCAAAGGTGATCCAGCCACATGAATAGGTATAAAAGCAAAATAATGTTCGTTTAGGGTGATTTATAAATAAATACAGGGCAACCATAGGTGCCAGGTGTGTGTCTTCTCTTTGACTGCTGTCTAAACGAGTCCAGATTTAAACACGTAAACTTCTTGCTTTGTACGGAACAAGACATCTGTATTTGGTTTATTAAAACCTGCTGATGTCTCCAGAACTATATTTGTTCGTAGACAGGCCTCTGGATAGCTGTATCTGAAAAGCAGAGGTGTGTAGCTTTTGCGTCTCTTACTACCTGACTCCCAGCTCTGTACAGGTGTGCACGAATAAATTAGCATGAGCTACCTCTGACGAGCCACTGCATACATTAACAGCAGAGGTGAGGATGCGAAAGCGTGCTCCCTGCCTCCTGTTAGCGCCTTCTCGGCCTGGCAGCGTTCCGTGTTTGGAAACTTAGAACTTCTCTGGAGTGAGCCACTCAGCACCAAGCCAAGACAGCGGCCTTGCTGGTAGGCTTGGCGACTGCAATTAGCTGTCGGACGTAGTGTGTTAATCTTCTCCAAGTTCACTAGCATTTTTTAAGGGGTCATCTGTTTTGTTTTGTTTTTCGTTTTTGTCCAGTGAAACTACAACTCTGCATTTTACAATCCTTTTAGAAAGTGCAGTTGTGCGGGCTGTCTGACTTCTGACTGTTCAGGAAGAGAGCTTTTTTCCGTCCCTCTTTCTACTCTATTTGATTTCACAATGGAGCTAGCAGATCAATAGGTCTTTTGTACTTATCTTCATTACTTACTATCAAAGCAAACAAACAAAATAAATCCCTCCTAAGTAATTGCCAGTTGTGCCTTCCTCAAGCAAAACTTTGGTAGAAAGATAAACTTTGGTGTCATTTGTGTCCCCGGGGCTCCTTTTATACACTGGGAGGTGAGCAGTGAGCAAAACGGCCTCCTTGTATCATGCGCAGCGACTCTGTCAGGCCTGAAGTGAGCCTCCGGTCTTCCTAATAACCTCCTGCTGGCCCAGCTGGATGCAAGACAAGCTCATTTAAGCCTCTGCTGACCTTTCACTCCGCCATTACAAGAACTACGCCCGTCACTGCCGGTGTCTTCAAAACTGCGCACCAAACAGACGGCAGAGCTCCGCGGCCAGCGCATCAAGCCCTTCGCGTGATGCAGAGGAGTGCTACAATTCCTGCTGATGGTTGTTAACGCTGAATCTCCTCTAGCTGGGCCCTTCCACTGCCCAAATGGAAGGCTACTACCTCGTCCTTATGTTTGTGTTCTCTAGAAAGGAAGAGACTACGGTTCCCAGCGGCATTTTCTCAAAAATTCAGGGACAGAAAGAGCAGAAAGGAAGGCGCACACTGAGTAGACAGGCAGTGTTTTTCTTGATGGCACCGCCTGAAAAAGGTTTTCCTGGTTGCCCTCTTCGGCTGGGCCACCAGCACCAGTTGCGCGCTCTGGCAGACTTTCTGTGAGCCCTTCTCGTGCGTAATTTCATTTGAGATACTCCTTTCTTGAAGACAGTCTCAGGTTTTGTTTTTTTTTTGAAAGCGTTTTCCGCCACAAAGCGGGAGGTAAGAGTGCGCACATGCGGTGCTGATGCCCGCGTGCAGCTCCGGGTAAGTCCAGCCCCTGGGAGGTGAAGCCGTTCCCCAGTTCTTTTGCTGTAAATCATCATTGGCTGTTTACTCAGAGGAAGAGAGCTTTTCTTTCTCTGTTTAAATTTCGTCCTGCAGGTTGAACCACGAGGCATTTTCCATTTTTTAAAGCCTACTTAAAAATAATGTAGTGTTTTGGCCCTAAGACTCCCACAAGCTTCAAATAAATGAATATGGCAGAATATGAAAAGAGTTCACACTTGCCAAAAAATCACAGTGTCATAAAAAGGGGTTCGGCAACTTTGATTCTCAAGCGCCAGGATATGTGTGCACGCGAGAGTGAGGCTCAGTCAGAGGAAGAAAGGTTTGTGGAGAAAGGGCAGCTTTTCTTCAGTTGCTTCACATAAAACTACACTTGTGAAAAATACCTAGGTTTTATGTTCTAGTGCAAGCTGCTTGAATTAAAGCTGGAGTTGTAAATTTTTGGTAAAAAGCTGTTTTGCCTGAAGTGTTAGTGATTTTAATTCTAGTAGTTTATGGAGTTTATTACTTCTTTTATGAACTGGGGGAGGGGGAGAGGATGTTACCCACTTCCAGCTTAATTCTTTTTCTTGCTTACTCTAAATTTTACTTTACCTTGGGAAAAAAGGCAAGTGATTAAACCAGAACATATATAAATGCTGTTGAATGTATCTTCCTGAATTATCAGCAGCCACTCAGAAATTATGCTAACGGTCTCATCTAAACATTCCCACCTAATGTATATGTCTGTTTTCACATAAACACCCACATAAATAAGAATAACAAAGGACAGATCATCTTTAATGGCCAGAAGAGACATCTCCATCTTGGAAAATGATGTATGAATCTCTTATCACCTTGATGAAAAACCAGAAGATGTAAGCAAAATGAGATAGATGTAGAGAGAGCGGCAGGCCTTCAGGAGGAAGCTGCCGGGTCAGCAGGCCGGCCGAGCAGAGCCGCTGTGGCCTGCCACCTTTTCAGTCTGCTGTGTCACTGAGGGGGCACTGGTGGGTCAGTTCCCTCACTAGTAATTGTGTTTTACAGACTTCTAAAGCAATTGGTTCAGTCAGTCCCAATTCAATAAAAGTGGAGAGCAAGAGAGAGAGCACTTTTGTTCTATTTTTTACTTGAAATTATTTCATTCAGCAGTCTGTCTTTTTTATTACCAGGACTTGACATTAGCACTCCAAGCTATATTAGCATCCATTTCAGCTGTTCAGTAATGGTATTAAAAAAACACTTAACTTCAACGGTGAATGGTTGTATGACAGTACCATAAAAAATCCACATTAAAAAAAAAACTTATGTATTTGTCCCAGCAAATTATTTTCCACTTGTTTAACCACTTCAGGACTCTGTTCTCGTGACAGGGACTCCTGAGCGCCTTCTTTCCCCAGGAGCAGTCAACAGCAGCGTTGTGTGGATTAGGCAGTTGGGGAAGGAGGACAGGAAACCAGTGGTGAGGAAGTAGGCAAAGATGCTGCTCCCCGTGGTTAGATTACCTTCCATTCATCAGCAGCGATGGAATTGGCAACCTCAGAGCACCCAAGGTGAAATTCTTGGATTCTCATACATGACTGGGATTTGATTTTGAACCCAACACTCTAAACTTGGGAGCAGAGCCTAACTACTTTGGCACTGTGTTGTGCTCATAAGTGGCTACATTAGGTTCTAAATTTTGATTAAACATTCAGTAATTAATCAATGGTAGACACGAAACAGTTGGCAAGGTCCAGAGCTGCAAAATGTTTAAGACATAAAACATTACGAAGTAATTAGAATATGCTCCTTCAAGAGGAGGATTGCCTTCAATAAAGAGGTAAATGATAGCATCCTGCTTATTGTGGACGTAGGCAGCCAGAGCAATATGATAAACTGCTGGAGATACACATATCAGTAATCATCTGCATTATTAGTCCCATTAATCATAATTCCAAAAATATGACAGCAGCAGCCAACTTTTTGACCAATTTCGTTTCTGCCTGTTGGCCATTATAACTTCACTAATAGGCTGCAGAGCTCCTGTGCGTGGCAGTTTGCATTGAGAATGGAAGGTTAATTATATTTGAGCTGCTGATTTCTTCTCTCCTTGGAAAAAGCTTAGCATTTTGACAATCCCAGGAGTTCACCACCGTTAAACCAGTAAAAGTACTTTATTGAATTTTTTTTTTTGTTGGTCAGGATGGAGGAGATGCTTCAAATGAGATATAAGCACCAGGCTGGGACAGCTGCTAATGTTTCTTGCTTCAAAGCAATCTTTGGGCAGTAAGATGAACTCTTTGATTCTTTAGATCACTTTACTCTCTTGAAAAAGTTCATACAATAAAAAAGTTCCGCACTATACAGTGATACACTGAGGAATCCCGCACCATGAGTTGTGAGTACCAACACGTACGTGTCCGACTAGGACGTGAGGAGTAGTTAGTAACACCAGGAGAAACACACATCTCTTCAGTACAGAATTCTGTGCTTCCCACATGCCTGTGTAAGTAAAAACTTCAATGGACTTCACAAAAATAACTTGAATGTTTGTAAAAATCAGAATGGTTGGTAGCATACAACGGGAATTGCTGGCTGGCAGTCTGAAGTTTCAACCTTTCTGCTTCAGCATTACTGAATTACGTTCATTTTTTGTTCAGGTATTTTTAGTAGTTTAATTTTCCACACAGTACTAGAGGATCCTTAGCTAAATAATACCAATGGCTGTACAGAATTGTGTTTCTTCCTTTGAGGAACTCACATGCCCATAATGTCATCTTTTTGAAAGATCACAAACTAAATATTGCAATGAGATAGAACACTTTGGGGTGTTCTTTCTTAGGAAGCATTTCTAAAATGATCTTAGTAATTGATGTTCTGTGTTATACACACTAGGCAAGAAAGCTTTTAAAATGGAAGAAAAACTTGAATGTGAAGAGAAAAACTCATTCCTATCATGTGGGGAATACATCTTCTGAACTCTATGCAAGTTGCACTATAAAACAAAGAATAGGGGGCTGGGGACATAGGCAGGGTCCTTAGTTCTATCACTGGTACCTAAATAAATAAATAAATAACCAAGGATGGGAAGACATTACTTCCTCCAGAGCAAAGAAACTTGTAACTTGGATTTTTAAAAACACCCTGAGAAGGTGCTGGGGCTCTTGGCTTTGTTTTTTTGTTCTCCAACAATAGTGGTAAAATGAGCACCGTATGAGCTGCCGGACGGAGGAAATTTCCAAATGCCGTGGAAACATAATCCTAGTCAGGACGTGGCACTCTCCTCGCGGAGCAACAGGTCCTGTGGAACGATCGGAGCACCTGAGAAGCTGGGCGCGGCAGGTGCTCCTCAGCAGCGAAGCGGCCGGGGAGCAGCACTGTGGGCTGTCCGTGCCGTGTTGGCCCTGAGCAGCCAGCCTGTCCATTTTGTACCCACCAATCCGCTTTCCCAAAAACCATCACAACGTTCACATTTTTATGCATTCCACAGCAATGACAAATTGTTTTCTAACTGTAGCGCCAGATTTAGTATGCGAAAGACATGTTTGCTTCTGCCAACAAACCAATAATTCTCACTAACATCTTCAGAGTTGCAACATTTATAAAGTTGCAAAGTGGAGTAAACAAACCATCTGTTTGGCTTTTCCATATATGTCATGCTTTCTTATTAGCATATTACGATTCATTTAGTAAACAAATTTGGTGATTTCGTTCATGTCAAAGTTAGATCGGAAGCTTGAAGATGATTAACATTCCTGGGACAGGCACATTAATACATTGCTTCCTCTGCAAAGTTAAATGGCTTCTCAGGAGAATCGCCCCTTGTTGACAAGATGAGACTGTCAATTTTGTTTGCCTGCCACATTAGGGGCCGTGAGGGGATGGCAGGCTCTGAGAGAGAGGAGCCGTGTAGGCAGCATAATTCACTGTGAATTGAGAAAAGAAGTCTAATTCTGATAAATGGCCGACCCCAGTACATCCTACCTGTTATTACAACGGACTTGCTGTATCTGTGCGGTAAATTAGCTAAGCCCCTGAAGAGTGTGGTGGGATCTTATCTTCAGGCGAGTAATTTGAATGTAGCGGGAGCTGTCTGCGTGACCAGTGTGGATGATTTGTTTTATGTGGAAAGGGATTGAAGCGACTGGATTTCATACTTTTAATTTGCAAAAATTTGCTTAGCTTTTATTCCTTGCATTTTTTTCTCACGTTTTGTGCACTTGACAGTCGTCCACTAGACCTGTGCCGAGTTCTCTTCCTTAGCGAGGGAGAGGTGTTCAGCCCTCTGGAGAGAATCTAAATAATAGCTTATTGATTGACTCCAGTTTTGCAGAAATGGGCAGTGTCAAAAATGTCATTTAATTCACAGAGCGCCCTACCATTAATAAACAATAATGCAAAAAAAAAAAAATCTTGAAGCATCATAGTTACCCTTGTAGCAGTTCAGAAAAGAACTAATGAGAGGGAGAGGCTTTCATTTTTCATTTCTGTGCATTTGAATGTAGGCTCACCTTTCTGTTCAGGAGTACTATTGATGCGACAGTCACACAACGTCCCTATGCCTGGTATCTAGATGCACCAAGACCAGATACCAATTTATCCTTTCTGTCTCCTGCCCTTCTCGTAACATAGCCAGCTTACCTCCATATTCAGCTCCATAGAGAGGTTTCAGCTGACCACATATAGAAATTGTATTTAAAAAAAAAACTGTTTCTGTACTGAACACATAGAGACTTCTTATTTCCTGGTCAAGATACTGCACTATTCGCATACCCTTTATATTGTGTTAGGTGTTGTGAGTAATCTGGAGATGGTTGAAAGCATGCAGGAAAATGCACGCAGGCGTTCTGTGAAGGCTACGTCATTTTATTTAAGGGGCTTGAGCGCTTGTGAATCTTGGTCAAGAGGCTACAGCTGATCCCCGGACAGTACCAAGGGATCCACACTCACGCCCAGACATCTGCTCCGTGTACAACATTGTGATCATTCTGTATAATGCTATTTGAAAAATCTGAATATGTATGTACATTGAGTGGCAAAGTCCAACAGGAAAATAAAGGCAGAAATTGATTCAAAGTGAGGCCTCAATTCCATTTTAATCAAGGCATTGTGATTAATTATCAGGTGTCTTCTTTCAATTCACTAAGTTTAGAATGGCCCCAAACCGATTAAGGCTTAGGAAATTAGGTGTTGGACATTTCGTGTAACATAGAGCTTGATTTACTTCCTGTTCACTTTCGAACTCTCAGTCTGATTTTCTAACCCAGTCATGAAACCCTTTCTTTAAAGGCAGGTCTACACAAACATGAACATAACTCCTTCCTGTATACTAAAGCGAAATTTAAGAACTCAGAAACAAGCCAGACTTGGTGGTGCACGTCTACAATCCCAGCACTCCAGGAGGCGGAGACAGGAGCATTGGAAATTAAATCCAGCATGGGCCACTTAGTGGCTTAGTGAGACCCTGTCTCAAAATAGAAGAATAGAGGGTTGGGGTTGTAGTTCAATGTGAAGGCTGTGGGTTCAATCCCAAGTATGAGGAGAAGGGCTCAAAGGAACTTCCTTTTAAATAAATTATTTTTGTCTTAATTTTTTTTTCTTTTTTATGAAACATTGCTTTAGATCCAGCTGGGCATTTGGATAAGTGGGGAAAAGAGACATGCGAAAAGTCCTAACGCGGGCCTAGGATTTAGGTTCCCTTCTAAGAGGCATTTGTGTGAATGTGACTGCATTTGATGAATTTCACATCTTCTGTGAGAATAAGGTGAAGTTTTCATCAACAGAAAAGGACTTGTGATTCAGAGACTTTCCGCTCATTATTTCAAATCTTTAAAAAAGCTTGGGTTTTCCCCAATCTAAAATGTTAATGCTTTTTACTTTCTATTACTTCTTGCTTTTGTGATTTCAGTTTTCAGGAGGCTTTTGGTAAATTCACAGTATGCAAAGAACACCGAGGTTCCGAGGTTCGGAGGAGATAGCTTAAACCCTCGGTGGCCGTCCTCGGGGGCTGCGCACGCCCTGGTGCTGTGGTCCCCCCAGCCTCGTGTGCCGTGCTGCAACGTCCGGGAGGTGGAGCTGCCCTTTGCTTTTCACCATCATCTTTTCTCGCTTCCGCCTTGGATTTTTGTGTTCTTTCTTTTCGCACTGTGTTTTGAGAAGAAGCTTCGTTAAGACTCCTGCGTCTTACTGCTAGAAAGCAAACAATTGCACTTTCTCCCATGCACACATTACTCTGCTTGATCTCTAGGATGCACACAATCCAATTACTGTACCTGTGTTTAGTTTGTATTCTTGAAAATCGCCTTCTTGGAACTAAATTTTGGATCATTGTGTTAATCCTTACGTTTGTACCTACAAACTCATCTTTTCCCTCCATCCCAGGCTGGTCGTTAGCTTTGTTTTGGCTTCTTTTCTTTCTGTAAGAGAACTTTGCCTCCATTCATAAGTATCGTCTATCTCATCAGAGCTGGTAGAAACAGCTTTTCCATTGCTATGAGGTGTTCTAGTTCAGATTAGATTTTTGTTCAGGATTATTTTCTGAAGAGAAATGTAGATAAGACTGAATTACTTTCTTTGTAGAAAAAAAGTTACTGTTGGCGTATCCAAATTGATGGTTTTATAGATTCTTGTTCCCACTTTCATCTCTCTGGCCTTCTGGTTGTAGAATCTTCTCTCTACCTGGTGATTTTCAATAGGTGAGGCTTCTCTGTCTCTTTTGTTGTTTCATTTTTCCCTTTCTTTTCACCTCTTCAAATTTTGCTGGCCCAAATACACTTGTAATATTCCTCAAATTGCTATTAACCTGAGGTCTTCATATCTCAAGAGGACAATGCTTTATGACAGTTAATGGTTTGCACTGAGTGACTGGAGAGTCCAGCAGTAGTCCTTTGTTAAGATTAAGCGCTGCCTTTTGAACCTTCCCTGGAAGCTGAACCCTAAGCTCTCGAAGGGCAAGGTCCAGTGGTCTCTGAAGCACATGTCTCTCTCTCTCTCTTTCACATTTATTCTCCAGCTCGTTCATACGATTTGAGTTCGTTGGAAATGCCCCAATCCCACTGTCACAAGAATGAACCAGCAGGCTGTGCACAGCCCATTCTACCAAGCCTCACTTGAAGTGTTTTGCATATAGCATTTGGGAGGATTATTAAACAAAAATGAAATAGATTAAGAAATGAACATAAAGGAATCAATTCTCTTGAACTGTGGTTGCATAATGGAAATCGACTACCATGAATGAACTCGTGGACTGGAGTTATGAACAGCAGAGCTAATGCACTGCCGTGAGTTCATCTTTATTATTGCATTACACCTGAATCAATTGATAAAGTAGCTTTTTTTTTAAAATGAGGGATGGCACTTAATTGAATAAAAGTCAATGTAATTATATTAGCAGAGGCCAACAGTACTGCTGACAGCAGAAAAGGGACACACTGTTGAGCAGAGTGCCAGAGCTGGCCTACACATTTCTGCACATCGTTTGGTTGACAGGTATTGAGGGCTGGTACATCATCTAATTAGATTACAGATTTTTACTGCTGTAAGTGAGAAATGAAGAAAAAAATCTCTTCCTGGTAACCTAGCAGTGGCAGTGTGTAATGTCACAAGTTGTTTCAGGAGTGAGGTGTCCACCCGGGTGACCAGTGTGTCCTTTGGCCAGTGTTAACTTGTTCCTCTTTATTCGGCATGTTGTAATGTGACTACTGTGCCTCCGGTGGCCGTTTTCTCAGCATTGAAACCAGAAGTATCACTGCAGCTGTGTAAGCCACAGCATAGTGTTGTGGATTATGGTCACAGCAAAATGCATGTGAAATTAAGAAAGGACGGAGGGTGTGCAACGTGATAAATCGAGGAATGGGATTTTGTGAGCTGCTTAGAGTGGGCTGGTTGTTTTTATCAGTAGAACAGTAGTACACACACAGCACAGTTGTCCCCACATTCTTGTCATAACCCTAGTGGTGCTCATGCATGTCACGGTAAAGATGTCACAGTAGGCATTTTGCTTACTCCACTTGGCAACTTGCATTTGAAGTCGCCTCCCATTTGAAGCCAAGAAAGCAGGGAATGACCATGTCTGAGCAGGGGCCTGGGGCCAGCTTCCGCTCACCATTCGCATACCCTCGCACTGCATGTGTCTGCTTGGAATCCATTTATGGGTGGTGATGATACTGTGAATTTTGTTTATCTTAATTTGATGTATGATTTTTGGATTATGCAGCTGATCTGAAAATCATCAAGACAGCATATGAGATGATCCTTTGTGACAGAAAATTATTTTGTGATCAAAACATTTTAAATCCCGATTTTATTGTTTGTTTTTTAAACCAGATGTCTAGAATGTGAATTTGTTTTCTCTCTCTCTTTCTCTCTCTCTCTCTGTCTGTCTCTCATTCTTGCTTTCTTTTGTGATCGATTTAGCAAAAGATTAGAAAGCTGATCTTATTATCACAAGGTAAGCTCAGCCTTCCCAGGTGCAGCGTGGAGGGGGCTGTGCCCTCTGCCCCTTTGCCCCAAGTGCTATCTATTGTCTTGTGTGGAAAGGTGGAGAAGTGTTTCCTACCTTTCTTGGCTCTGAAGCACATACCTCTCAACCATGTGGAGGAAATAGTAGCCATGATCGTTAGCGGATAAGAGTGGCCAGTTTGGGTCTTCTGTGCTTTTAAATTATAAATGTCTGCTGGACTTTATGTTGACCGTTCAGGTCATCCTGCTGTCACAATTACTACTCCAAGAAATAGAGCTTCTGTACCAATATTGAGAAGCTTCCTTCCTTTACCTGTTGATGGGGTATTCTGGGAAGGGTAGCGTTCAATTTAGGCGCCTGTGAAACATCTGAGCCTTTGCCACTGGAGAGAGGTATATGCCCAAGGGCACTATAAAAATAAATGGGGGATGTAAATACAAGGACAGTGTTTTCAAATAAATAATAACATCAGGCGTTGTGAATCACAAGGTCCCTGTGGATGCTCGGGGACAGACTTGGTCTTATTTTTTTAACACAAGCAAAACATTCAGTGCACAAAGTAAAAGTTTTGCTTGTATAAGAAGTGTAGGTTCCACTTGTTAAAATAGAGGACTCCCATGCTACTGCCGTGATCTTTTTGTGCTTATTGTATCATAATCTTGTCCTTGTAGGGGTTTTTTTTTTTTCCTGTTGTTTAATGTAATTTTTAAAGAGTGGGTGGGTAGTATTTCTTTAACAAAATTAAATCTTTGTTTTAAAGAATTTTAAAATAGAATTATTTGAAGGAAACATTTCAACAATAAAATGTAGCAACTTCTGAAAAAATATGTTGTCGCTGCTGGATTCACCTGGGATCACAGATCCTCCTGAGAAATGGGCTTAAGCTGTTCAAGGGTCTTAACTTTATGCTAAAGTACTAACAAAGCAAAATTTTTCTTGAAAGTTGAAATACAGAAGAGTAGGGGTGAAGATTTTATTTTTTAAATAAAATCTGAATTATCTAGACCATTTCCTTTTAGATATTTTTATATCTCAATGCAGTGTTTTGAGTATGAAAAAAGGAGTTGTTTTGAGATAAATCTGGACTTGCTATTCAGACAAGCAAGGAAGTTTCGGCCCCTTTATTCTGTTTACTGTACATACCCTAAAATTTCTTCTTCAGGCCCTTGGAGGCCAGCGCTGCTACATAGTAACAATAACAGGAAAACTGAGAAACGGGTGTGCGCGTTTGCATTCACCCTGACGCTGAGTGTTGTACTCTTCTAAGTTAGTTAATGGGTTGTCGCGCAGACCCCGAGACCATGTAGCAAGGTGTTTCTTTTATAACGCTGTAAGATGAATGTGCTTATTTGGTGTCTGGTGAAAGCCGAATCCATTTTAAAATGCTCTCCGTTTTCTCGCCCCACCCGCTCCCTGCGCACCCACCCCCTTCCCCCTTGTTTTCCTAGACACAGTGCCAACATAAATCTGCATCGTAAACTGTTGACCAAAGAACTCGATGACATGGGTCTGGACTCCTCGCAGCCCTCCCTTAGCAAGGACCTCCGGGACGAATTTTTGGTGAAGATCTATGGTGCCCAGCACCCTCTGGGGCTCGACGTCAGGGAAGACGCGTCCTCTCCCGCAGGGACGGAAGACTCGCACCTGAACGGGTACGGGCGCGGCGTGGCCGAGGACTACATGGTCCTCGACCTGAGCACCACGTCCAGCCTGCAGTCCAGCAGCAGCGTCCACTCCTCCAGAGAGTCCGACGCAGGCAGCGATGAGGGCATTCTTCTCGACGACCTCGACGGGGCCAGTGACAGCGGGGAGTCGGTGCACAAGGCCGAGGCGGCCGCGCTGCCCGGCGGCCTCGGCGCCGACGTGTCCGGAGCGCTCATGTTCGGCAGCCTGCCCGGCAGCAACGGCGGCATCATGTGCAACATCTGCCACAAAATGTACAGCAACAAGGGGACCCTGCGGGTGCACTACAAGACGGTGCATCTGCGCGAGATGCACAAGTGCAAGGTCCCCGGCTGCAACATGATGTTCTCCTCCGTGCGGAGCCGCAACCGGCACAGCCAGAACCCTAATCTCCACAAGAACATTCCCTTCGCTTCCCTAGATTAGTGCCAGCACGGACGCTCCCATGCCAGCTCTCACCAGATGGCCTGCGTCTGGACTGCCGGTGTCAGGGCGCGCTTACGTGTATGTCGGCGGGTGTGCACGTGTGTGGAGGCGTGTACACCTCCGTGTCTGCACACGCGTGCACAGATATTTTCTTTAGGTAAAAAAGATAAACACTAGGTGCTTTTGAATTTTTTCTTTTTCCTTTATAGTTTCGGGAAAGGGGTGGAATCTTTAATTTGGAGGTGAAAAATAGTACCCCTTTAAACATACACAGGTCACATGTGCATCTAGCCCCAATTTTGATAGAATAATCCATGGTCTTCTCCAAGGAGACGATTTGTTGTACTCATGACTGTTGCCTGCAAAAAATAAAAGGGAGAAAAGAAAACAGAGACAGAGGAACTTCGCAGAGTTGTCTTTTGTGAACTTCAAGGTTTTGAGAGAATCTTCAAGTAAGCATGGCAGATTCACCTGTAAATATTTAGCCTCGAGAGGCTGATGATGTAAAAACAGTTGTATTGACGGTTGTTTAACTCTTTTGTTTAATTTTTACAGTTACATCCAGCTGTTAGATATGCAGGAAAAAAATAGTTTGCTGGCTAGCTCTGTTCATTTATGTTAGCATTAATGCACATTTTTTTTTTAAAAAAAAAGAGAAAACATGGTCTTGTTTTTACTACCTGTTAGATATAGCGATCAAGAGGTGCTGGCATGCTCTACAGCACAGATCTGATTTTTTAAAATGTCCTGTACTAGTACATAAATCCAGTCATGCACTTTTTTTCCTACACTACAAGGGGATGTGTAATATCCATGCTTCTTTTTTATCCTTAAACTGCTGCCATACTTCAGTAAGTGTCTTTAAAAAAATCCACTTGTATAAAAATGGTCTGGTCAGTATAGGGCATGAATGCCAAACAAAAGTATTAGTGTTAACACAAAACTGCCAACTTTGCACAAGTTTCCAGAAAAGAAAATACAATTAGTCACTCAACATAACCACAGGCCAATTTGTCGGCCACCAGAAAACCGCTTAAAAAAAAAAAACTCGGTGAGTCTTTCCAGTGCCGAATGTTATTAGAATCAACACTGCATCCTTCTCGCTTATATGCTAAGTTACATAAAAGGAAAACAAGACTGTGGTGGTGTGGAACAGCCAGGGCATTGCTTCTTTAGAGGCAGGATAATATTTCAGGATACAAAAGTCCAAGTGACTCACGATGGATGAAAGCTGAATGCAGTAAGAGAGTTGAACGCTCATTCCCAAGGCCCAGACCATTGCAAAGGAAGGCAAAGTCTGAATCGGGTCGCTCTGTCGTATGGCTGTCTCATCTGTCACACATTCTGCAGTAGTGCGGCGAGTCAGTCCCGTTTGATAGACAAGCTCCAAAGCCGCTTCCTGGCCGCGGTGCTCAGGAGCGCCGAACACGCGTGCGAAACTTGAACAGCGCTGCTTCCGAGAGGAGGGGCGGGGGCTCCAGGTAGGGTCGCAGGCGCAGTGCTCCGTGTTTCCCCACGCGAGTGTTGTCAGAGAGAAAGCAAGCCTGAAACCAAGCAACGGAGGGCGAGAAGGCGGGGGAGACTGCTCCAACCTTTTTTTGTTTTGTTTTGTTTTGTTTCCGATGTTTACACATGCTGCCTGAGGTGGTTAGCCGCATCGGCAGCCTCAGCTACCACAACATACTGACTAAAGGATGATATTTACTCAATTCCAGTCTGCAGCCAAAACCATTAGGCTGTGCAGCGCAGACTGTTTTGTTGTCTTTTTTTTTTTGAAGTGGAGGGAGGGGAAAGATAAACAAGGACTGTTTTGTCGACCAGTACACAGTATAAAGAGAATGTATTTGTTTTCTGCATATAATGGCCTCAAACATTTCGCCCAGGAGTCTAAAAGTTAGAGATACCCCTTTGTTGAAAGCTTTTGTATCATTCCCATATTCCATGTTTTGTAATAATTTCTTTTTTGTGTTCATATCAGCATTCAATTCCGTTAAATTTGCCAAAGGAAACTGTTAAAATGCTTCTGTTATTATTCCTATAGGATTTATTGTACCTCACAGTATTTATTGTTTCCAAGAGCATCATTTGTTGAGGATTCAGTATTTTTTATTTGTGAAAAACTCAGAAACACTAGATTCTTAAAGATAAGCTCTTAAATATATATATATATATATATATGTATATGTATATATATATGTATATATATATGTATATGTATATATATGAGCTTTATCTTCTTGGGCTCCTTCTGAGGATACTGTGGGGTTCTATGGAGTTTCTTTGGTTCTTTATTTGTTCTACAGTGAGGGAAGAACAAAACTATTCTCACTACAGAAGAAACTATCAAATGCTATGTCTGCTAAATGACAGATGTTTACGGTAAAAGCTGAGGAATTAATAATAACCGTTCTGTTTTCTTGTACCTTTGAATTCCCCCAAAGTCTTAATTGCTTCATTTTGGTATTGTGTTAAATTGAATAGACAGAGATGTTTTCCTTTGTTTTATACCATATAAGACTCTGTACAGTATGTTTGTGAGACTGAACTAGAATAATGAATCTTTGTTTGCAAACACCTTGGTCCTCTTAGCGTTCTCTCTGTTGCGCTGCTGCTCTCATCGAATGGTCAGATTCCAGAAGGGTGGAAAAGCATTTTAAGTATGCCAGCAGGAGAGTGTGGGGATTTCAGAGAGCAATAACTGAATTATTTCTGATATCATGACTGTCGATACACATTTTTTATTTTAGCAAATTTAAAACTTACTCTGAGATATAGAACTCATTTGTGCAAAACCATTGTTTTGTCTGTATAATATCAGATAGAAGGTCAGATAGCCCTAGTGAAAGGCTTGCGTACCTGCCAGGGGGTCATGTTAGCAGATGCTCAAATTCAGAATCAGTGTTGTCCCTTGTCACAGGCCGGGATAATCTTAGTGCCCAGTCAGGGAAAAAGAAAGAGGTAAGATTCTAAAAGTGGAGTTTCCCTTGGGTACCCATGTGAATGTGTTCACGTGTGTGTGTGTGTGGGTGGGTGTGTGTGAGTGTGAGAGAGACAGAGAAGTAAACCTTGGAGAGCTGGCACTTTTAAATTCTCCTGTTCATTCCTAGTTTGTACCTCAAGTCCCAAGGTGCTTTGGTGGTCTTCTCAACAATAACATTTCCCAGTGTAAAGCCAGTTTTTATGTAAAAGGGATGGGAGTGCATGGGTGGGCGGCCTGCACACCGCACCCACCCACACAGTGTGCAGCTCTTCTGGTCCCCGGGCATTGCTGCTGCCTGGCTGTACCTGGGCAGTGTTGTGGCCTTGCTGTGGCCCTGAAGACAGTGGTCCCATGGCCTCCAGCGAGGACAGAGGGCTCGCACCTTCATCCTGAGTGCCGTCTGTGGCTGTTCCCTTCCATTCGCTTTTGCACAGGAGTCTCCGATCCTTAAGCAGTTTCTCTCTAGCTGCATTCATTTCATGCTGACTGAAAATTAATAAGGATGTAGATTTTCACTCGAGGTTTTTTCCTGTTTGATTATGGGCAGTTTTATCTAGGTACAAAACCAGGAAGTATCATTGTCCGTGTTCCCTAGCCGATGTAGGAACTTGCTGTTTTTATCATTTTAAACTGTTTTTGTAAATACCTCAAAGGCTAAGTCCACTTGTGGAAGCACCTGCATGCAGTGGCGGGAACGACAGAGGGAGAAGAGATACTAAGTACTGTGGCTTTTAGAAATGTGGTACAAAGCTGGACCTTCCTAGTTTGGCTAGTAATTATGTTTAACTTGATTAGCCCAGTGTATCTCATTGTGGGTGCCAGCTCCAGCTGCCCCATTCAGCCTGATTTTTTTTTTTTTTAAGACTAAAACGTGTACGATGTTTTCCTTTTCAACATGACCGACGTGTTTTGCAAAGCACGCTTCGCACAGCCGTTTCAGTCTCCGTAGTGTGCTTTCTTCGGTTACCAGTTTGCAGCCCCTTCGCGTGAGAGGAAGAGCGCATGCCCCGCGTGCAGCCCCAGTGGCCCGGATGCTGCTTTTGCTGATGTCATCGGGAGGGGGCAGCTCCCGCAGCCTTGTGTTCTTGTGGTCAGGATGCGCTAGGTTCGCACCAAATACAGTGCCTGGCACGCAGCCTAGACATGGACCACTTAAAAGAGACCCGAGGCCTTTGACGGTGAAAGCAAAGATGCCACCAGCTCGCAGCGGCCGTGCGGCTGACTGGCAGTGTGGCCTGCGCAGGCCCGGTTGCATCTCTGGCTGCTGGCGCCGGGGGAACAGCCCGGAGACGCGGCCTCTGCTGCTGCTGTAAAGAGCGGAGCATCCGGGAAGGACGCTTCCATCCTGTGGAAACGTCTTCAGAGTTTCTGAAATCATGCCAGACAAAAATTTTATTTACAAAAAAGCACCTCACCCCCAAACCTTTAAATTATGGGGTGTTGCTTTTCCCCCTCGTTCGTTGGTCCTTAACAGGAGGGGAGCGAAAGGCAGGGACTAGAAATGCCGCGGAGATCACTAAACTTCCATCGGAAGAGCGGGTGGGCCACTAAGCGGAGGGCGGGCTCCTGCTCTGGCTCTGTGCAGAGGTCCGGTGGCCGCATGCGGATCCCGTGGCCCCCAGAGCTCCCTGTGACAAGGGGGTGGGGGCACTGAGCACAGCTGGGGAGCGGGCGGGCGCGGCAGCAGGGGCAGCTGAGCTGTCTTTGCTTTCCTGGGGCTTTGGAGTGGGAAGTGACGCTAGGGAGCAGGAACAGCAAGGGACGAAAAGTGCGCGGAGTCCCAGGGAAGCTCAGTGGCCGTGGCTCAGCCCGAGCCGCAGTGGGCGGCGTGGCCTGCGCCTGACTCCTGCTTGCAATCTGTGGCAGCAGGCCACACTGGGATTGCCCACGGTGTGGCCGCGGCTCGCGCACAGCCACGCGCTGTGGAAGCGAAGATAATTTTTCCTGTTTTTCCTCAGGTAAAAGCTGTCCGCGTGCGCACTGCGGCTGAGACCACACCTCCTTGCCTGCACACTCACTCCTGTATTTCCTGGCCCTGGTGCCGCGCAGCCTAACGGTCTTTGTCAGAGCGATCTGAACATCCAGCTGTCGAACTGAGCCCTGAGTCACTGCCACCGGCCGTCCTACCTGTGTCCTTTTGCCATCCTTCCCGCATCTTGCAAAAAATGATTTTTACAGTCATTTTGCAAAAGCTAGACGTCAGCTGCTTGCTTCTGGGCATTTATTGAGAAATTCAAATGCCTAAGAACAGAGGGCTTTAAAAAGCGAGCATTTTTACAAGCGCTCTGAATTAAATCAGTATTATTGTTCATTATAATGCTATATATTTTTTGAAGCAACATTCTATAGTTGTCATAAAACTATCTTTATTCTCCTCTAAAGTGTTGTTGTAAATTCATTTGACCTTTACTGCAGGAGGAAAGACTCTTGCGTAGGGCATCAGGACAGGCCATGCGCGGAGCCGAGAGCGGGCCACTGCTGAGGAGGCAAGGGGAAGGCGCTGCTCGGGCGGAGTGGCCAGGAGCCTCCCTTCAATTCCACCTCATATCTTTCTAATAACTTACTTGTCACTTTATTACCTTCCAGCAATGTGAACGCTGCTGACAAGACTGTCACACTAACAGCAGACAACACCCTCTGCCTCGGCCCCAGCTCTCTTGGCTACTTATTGCGCTGGCCCTGAAGGGACACAAACTAATAGTGTGCTTGCCAGTTCCGCACTTGGCCATCAAATATAAAAGGATGCGTAATTGCCTGTTTATCCCTTGTGAAGGGGAAATTGAGTACAGGGTTAGGCTTTCCCACCGTTCCCGATATGTACACACATTCACAGTCTCTCTCTCTTTCTCTCCCTCTCTCTCTCCCCCTCTGTTTCTGTCTCCCTCTCCGCCCTTCTTTCCTCCCTCCCTCCTTCCCTCTCTTCCTCCCTTCTTCCTCTCCCTTCTCCTCTCTCCTCCTCCCTCCTTCCCCTTTTCATTCCCCCAGCACAGACATGCAGCTGCATGCCTGTCTTACGCTTGGGCTGCCCCAGGCCGCCCCTGGATGCCCTCTCCAGCTGTTAAGTGAACACTAACAAGACCCGCCTTACATAAAGGGTCAGTGGAGAGGTGCTCTCTGTGACAGTGCCCTGCTTATTTGGAAGCTTAACTACTGCAATTAATGCCCATCTATTTTGGGAGTGCTGGGTGGGGCCCTGCAATTGAAGCACATTTTTCTGCCAGTCAGTAGCCATAGTAAGATTAGACTACTCCGTATTCTGTAAAGAAAAGATGAAAATAATTTTCTTCACCTTCAAAAACTGCATATGTTGTAAACAAACTGGTAAAAAAAAAATGTTTTGGCGTTTTTAAATCTTTGGCATTAGGCTTACTCTAATAAGCACACACATCCTGCAGCAGAAACCAAATCCACACAGTAATGTGAGACTTGGATTCTCCAGCTGTACTGACAGTCTAAACAGAAAGCGCCAGGCTGTTGTCTTTGTTAAACCAAGGGCTACCCTGATTTTAAAGGGTGGACTCCACTTGGAAGAAGCAGGATGAGACCCATACAGTGGGAGGGATTTCTGCAAAATTGAATGGTGGCCCAAGATACAGAGGAAGCCTGTGCAGAACTTTCTAGAGTACCCTAAGAGAAATAGGGTGTCCGCATGGCCTGCCGCTTCTGTAGAATGAACCGCACGAACAGCGGTTGAAAGAGTGGCTGGCAAGTGGAGGGACCACCACGCAAGGCCTGCGTGAGCACGTTCCTCCTGGGAGGACCCCGGGCGTCCTTCCGACCCTCTTAGCCGAAGGTTGGACAGGAGATAGCGAACCCCCCTGCTGTGAAGATCACATTTCAGATAGTAACCAACCAAACAAGACCCACGCAGGTGTCCCCTGGGCCGTGGACTTCCACAAGGAGAGAAAAGGAGCAGCGCTGGGCCTAGCAGCTTGCAGGCCTCGCTGGGCCGAGACACTCAGAGGCCGACCTGCAGCCTGGGGCGGAGCAAAGGCGGCCCAGCGACTGGACGCTCTTTACATTTCCATTATTGAACGTGGACTCCTAATTAAAAACTCAGCTGCCAAAATTGCACAAATTCTGCTAGCCAATATTAGCTTTCTCCCTTTCATTAACAGAAAAGCTTAAAGACATCGTTAATATTTTCTTAACTTTTATTTAACTTGCTTTTAAAAATTTTCGAAGGGAAGGAAGGGCAGAAAAGGGTATTTTTTAGAAAGTGGAGAAATGTAGATCATACTAAGGTATATTTCTTAAAGGTGGAGAGTCTCTGTGCTATGCTAGGGTTTTATAAGGCTTCCCGTTGCCAAACATGGTGGGGACACAGTGCCCAGCTAGGGTGGTAAATCTATCAGTTATTAACTGGCCTTGTCGTGGCATGCAGACTGCGAGATGCCTGGGGAGGTCCCGGGGTGTGAAAGAGCTCTAGTCATCTGGCCTAGAAATGAAGGACAAAACTCCAGCCCTCTTGCCGGTCCCCTGGCAAGGCGAAGTGCCCTTCGTCATGTCCGTGGGTCCGCCCGCCGCCTGCCTCTTCCATGGGAGCTGGAGCAGCCCCCACCCACCCTGCATCAGTGCTGCAGCGGGAGAAGCACTGAGTAATGAGGTCCGACGCTCTTGACCTCCCAGACAACGTGCTGAGTGAATAGGTCCACTCGCGATGCGTCAACCGAGGCTGATGGTTCATTTTTTTTTTTTAAATCTAGGCCTCAATTTGGAGTGTTTTGCATGACTTTGTGCAGAGTAATCCGTTGCCTTATTGCCTATCTTAGTCTCCCCTGGCTTGTCCAGCATCTGTCCCCCTCCTGCCTTGTGCTCTTCTGATATCACCTAGTCCCCTTGAAAACGGTAAGCGAGTAAACAAATCCTTACTAAAGTAAGAAGGTGGAGCACTTCCTCTTCCAACCTTCTTTTGATTGTTTTGAAAATGTGTGTTCCACCCTGTCCGGGGCTTACGTGACATAAGTGAAGGAGGTGTTTTAGGATTACACAGGAATCTGATGTGGCTAAGACTTCTCATGCGTGGTGCACTTGCTTTCCTGTGCAAAGTTTCCTGTGCAAACTTTGCTTCTTAGCTCTGCAGAGAATCTCACCCTTTTCCTACCAGTGCCAGTAGAAAAAGAGCAGGCAAGCTTGCTGTGCGTATGTGGAGGGCCTGGGCACGGGAATGGGCATGGGCACAAGGAAGGTGGAGCAACCAGGAGAAGACGTCGGCCAAGGTGCCCTGGGCGTTGAGTGCCCGGCCCACAGGACAGATGAGGGTCCCAGGCCTGGGGTTGAGAGCCCTGGAGCAGGTGCTCCTTTCCACTGCTGCCCTTCTGTTCTCTGAAACCCCTGCTTTTCCTGCTCCTTGAGATGGGAGGGCAGCTGCCTGTGGCTCTGGACGAGGTCTGTGCTCTCTCCTGATGAACCCAGAATTGCCCTGCGTGCCATATCAGGAGGCCCCGTGTAGTTGGGAGGGTGCATGCCCCCACCCCATCCCCTCATGCATCTCCTGTAGTAGGTGTTTGACTCCATCTACGCGCTCCACAACGAAAATGGCCAAGGGGAATCCAGGTATTTTGAGGAAAAGGAAACGCTTGTACCTGGATGTCTTCTCCCTCACTCAGAACTCGAGGGCTCAGGCTTTCTGGGCTCCTATTCAGCATCACCCAAGCTCCCCCACTCAGCCTGCAGCAGAGCCCAAGGCTGCAGCACCCGAGAAGCACCTGTGCCAAGGGACAGGGACAGGGACAGCTTGCGTCGTCCTGCCCTGCATCAATGCTGTATGTGCTTTAAGCAAGGTCTTTGTTTTCGTTGTGTTTTGTTTTGCCTTTTGATCTGTCTTTATTAGTAGTCTAAAGTAATTAATTTTTTTATTTGCTACTACCTTTGCTGTATTTTCTGTACTATAACTGTCTACAGTATGTCTTTTGCATAAAATGCATAAGGGTTTGGGATGTAAATGGAATTTTATTCATATTTTGTCCAGATACCTCTTGTTATTTGTATCAAAATTCTTGTACAATTTTTATATTAAAGATTTATCAGTCACTTATCTCTTCTTCCCTTTTTGATTTGAACAAGTCTAACACTTCCAGTAGATCTTTGCCAGATCACGCTTGGCCCTGCAGCAGCGAGGGCCTGTGGTCCCGAACTTGGCCCTTGTCTAGTTGAGCCCACTCATGGGATCACCGCGTGGGTGTTGTAGGAGGTGCGGCTCATTTCTGCTGTGGTGGCGAAGCTGAGTTCCTTACAGACCTCTAAGCCAGGCTCAGGGGTGCCTAGCAAACATGGGCACCCCGAAAAGACCGCTTTGGGGAAGTCTTTTCTGTGTCTTCCCCAAATGCCTTTCCCCAAAGCTCTTGCTCTTCTGAGAAGGGAAACTGAGGGAAGTTAGGAGACGTGACACCGTAGCTCCCGGCACATACTCGGTACTGCCCTGCCAGCCGGCCTTTCAGACGCATGGCGAGCACCCGCCGGCGTGGCCCCTGATGCTTCTCCAGATTAAACGCCTGTCCTTCTGTTTCTACTCTCCTCACAGTGGTTCTCCTGCAGGCTGTGCTTAGTATAACTAAGAAATAAAATGAGCCTATGGAAAGATGTGATATTCGGTGGCAATTCCCTTGATACCTATGTAGGGACAAGAGGAAGAAGCATGTAGAAAGGGCATTACTCAGCAATGCTCAGTGCCCCCGCCCCCAAACCTGCCCTGGGTAGACCCAAAGGCCGATGCACACCAGGTTGCCCCGGAGTCTCCTGCCAACTCGGGGTTTTTGCTTCAACCCCAAAGCCAGACTTCCCCAGGTCCGAGCTCATCCCTCCCGCACCTCCCGTTTCCTTCATCTTGTAATCCACACTATGAACTCTGGACTCTGGCGACCACTGGCACCAGCCTCTGGACTGGACTCCTCTGTCCTGCCAGCCTAGCAAGGAGCTACCGGCTGCAGATCCCTGCCTGGGGGCACCTGCCAGGGCATCCAGGGTGCTGGCCACCACGCACTGACAGGGTCACTCTGAGCATCCACGGCAAGGTTAGGAGGTGAGGTCAAAGCAAAGAAGGTTAGGCAACGCTAGGGTGGCGTGAGATTGTTCAACATGGCGGATGTGTTAACGCGCTTCTGCAGAGAATCCCAGTGTAATGATCTTTTCATCTGTCACCACACATCTGTAACTGGCATGAACTCTCCCTCAAACAGCTCCTTCTCCTTAAAAAGAGCAGTTGTGCTCAGTGTCACTTGTGACGGAAATCCTGGTGCTTGGTGCAGAGGAACCCATGGAAGCAGCTCTTGGCATAGAGCTAATCCACACTGGCTGGGCTCTGGCTACTTGGTCTCCCGAGCCCTAGACGCTCGCTGCCTGCTAGCTCGCTCTGTGTCAGCTGACAATATGATAGTAGATTAAGTGCTACTAATTTAATAAAGTTGCTCTGAGGATAAAGCTGATTTATCAATGAGGACGAGAGGATCACAGTGGTAGGGGCTTGAGGAGGGCGGCTGGGAATATTGAATTGCCTGGAGTGATACTGGGGGTTATCTATTGATTCTCAGGCAGGCACAGTTCTTTTCAGTCACCTGACTCACGGGCACCCAATCATTACCCATATTCATCAGCAATGTGTAATGAACAGAGGTATTGATCAGGAGGGGGGAGCCAAAGAGATTTCCCACCAGTGCGACTTCATAGTGATAGGTCTCCGATGGGCGTGCAGGCCACGCAGCCCTGGACACAGCGTAGTGTGTTCTGTTTCCTTCGCTGATCTCGCTTGTGTGGGAGAGCAGGGGCAGGCAGGCAGGCAGGCAGCCTGACGCGGTGGTGAGCCCATGGCCACGCTCTGGAAACATCCTCGCAAGGGAAGGAAGGAAGGAAGGAAGGAAGGAAGGAAGGAAGGAAGGAAGGAAGGAAGGAAGGAAGGAAGGGAAGGAAGCGAGCCGAGCACTTCGCCGCGAGCCTGCAGCCAGGCCCAAGTTTCCTGTCTCTGCTCAAGCTGCCTGTTCGTCCTCACCTTTGGTCACCTCAGCCGTGTCATCTTGACTTAAGCTGGGACACGCCGGTCAGCGCTCAGAGCCACTGGGCGTGGGAAGCCACCCCTCCCCTAAAGATCCGCATGTGACCTCAGGAAATGGCCAGGCGCTGGGCTAAGGACACCGAGGAGGCCGGCTAGGAGCACCATGCATCCTGGTTGCAGCACGCTGACCCCAGCCCCAGCCGTGCCCGCCTTAGCAGGGAGCTCCCCAAGCTCCCGGCCTCACGGCGGGAACCCTCTTGAGCTGCCGTCTGCAGAAGGCATTTGGTTAGCGCGTGTCCCCAGCCTGTGCCGCGCGCTCCAGTCACAGGGGGCTTCGCTGCTCCGCTCGCCGGAGCTCTTGCCCTTCCAGAGCACCAGAGGCCTGATGCTGGCATGCCGCTTTACGGGCAGATTTCTAACTAGCAACCGTTAAACCCCAGGGAGAAGGAAAATAAAACATTAAGACAAGGGCAGCTGTAAAAATTAAGCTCAAGTGCATCATTAGAAGCCAGAAATTCACTGAGTAAAGCTGGCCGCTATCCCTGTGGCCACCAGCAGCCTCTGACTTCTAGATTAGTGAAGGGCCGTGGGGCTCCAAGCCGCCCCCCAGCCACTGAGGTAAGGGCCGGCTTCTCCCCTTCCGGCCCTCCTGGCGGAAGCCTGGGGTCCCTCCGCTCTGCTCGCCGCCGGCTGCCCCCACCCACCGGGCCGCTGTCCTCCTACCGTGGGCAGCAGCCGGGCGTCTTCAGCGCAGCCTCGCGCTCCTCCTCGGGGCGTCCCCGGCCCCTTCAGCCTCGCCTTTGCCAGCTTTGGTGTGGTTTCCGCTTCAGATCTTGTTTTCATATAAAAATAGTGCAACATATTTTGCTCCCTTGATTTCTTCCCCAAAATAAAAAGATAGAGGAAAAAGGGACATCAAGGAGTTCAATACTTTTCAATCCAGAGTCCGTACGCAGTGTAGCTACTTTAGATTTTCATAATGTTTCAAATAATGCTGATGGGCAACTGAATTCTGAGGTCATCAGGTTTGGGGACAAGTGCTGTATAGGGTGATTTAAAATTACTAGGGCACTTCCAGGTTTTTAGGGAGATTCATTTTTACAAATATAAATGCTATTAACAATTCAAAGCACTCTCATAATTTCACATCTTTGTTCTTTCCAACAACCTCCATTTCCATTTTTCTTATTTTTTTTAAGTGGAGAATTTCCTTCCCAACTTTCACAAAGTCATTTGCAGGCTGAAAACAAGACACTTACTAGATTATTTTCAGATGTCACATCAACTGGCCATCAGCAGAAAGTAATCCTGCAGGATGTTATGCTTTTATCCTTTCTGTTCTTTCAAAAACCACAAACCTGTGTGCTTGAAAATATGACTTTTTCCAGAGCCCTCAGCCTCACCCCAGAGCTGGAAGTGAAGATGGCGTCAGGCTGAGGGCCTGAAACACCCTTGACAGACACAGCTAAGCTCATTTCTTATATGTCTGCTGTTAGCACAGGGATAGGAGAAAAGCCAGCGCACCTGGCATTATGCTCTAAACATCTTAAAGGCTGGATATTTAGCCTGCATGCGGGTTGTGGTGCAGAGTAGGCCTTCAATTCTGACTGACAGAATAAGCGAGTGCATGAAGGGAGAGGTCCTGAGGGTGGGTGGAGCCTTCCTGAAACGCCGAAGACCATTCTAGGTGAGGATAAAACGGGCCAAGCACGGGTGACCCACCTCTGCCCTGAAGGTGGCCACCTAGCTGGATCAACTGCATCCAGCGGTCACATCTGGGCTCTGCAAACCCAATGGCCGCAGGAGGCTCTGGAGGAAGAGGACCGGAAGGCAATGGATTCTCTGTGCCCCTTCCTCTCCACTGGCCTAACCTGACTGAAACCTGAATCCCAACAGGGCTTGAACAGAGACTTCTTCAGAAGCCCTTGCAGCTGCAGTATGTGAGGAGAGTGGATGAAATTCCCTGTCTTACTGGCGGTAGCTTCCTAAGCAATCCTGGGTCAGAACAGTAGCAGTGGGGAACTGCAGGAACTACAACTCTGCAGGAAAGAAACCATTTGCCCCACAGAGGGACTATTATCTCAATTAGCAAAAGAAACATTTGTTTCTATATTTATTCCCCTATTCCTTGGGCCTGGAGGGAGCCCATCTCAGCCACAAGAAGTGTGAGACAGCCAGATTAGGCGCCAGAGGACTGCAACAAGGCCGGACTGGAACATCCATGATGGGGAAAATCTAGGGGAAGCAACCCCTCAAAGCTGTGAATTCTCGGCTCACCCTGAGGTGCCACTGCGTGGCGCTGACCTTGTCCAGGGTAGAAGTGGAGAAGAAGTGCTCCATGAGGTAGAGCCACTGGCCAGGACCTAGGCTGACTTCTGGGGCGCACACACATGCAGGGCAGCTTCAATTAGTGCTACCGTGGCTTTGAAAACTGGTGTGACGCTGGGCCCATTGTTAGGCATGCAGTTCTGTTTCATAAATAGATTCACATTGTTATGTAACCATTGCTCCCATCTTTTTCAAACTTTTTCATCTTTCCAATGAAACTGTAAATTAAACAGTAACTTCCCACTCTTTTCTCTCCATCAGCCTACTCTCTAAGGACCCCATAAGGTAGGACCATACCGTACTCATTCTCCAGTGCCTGGTTTATTTGACTTTACATGACATCTTCAAGATTTATCTATACTGTAGCGTGTGACATCAAAATTTCCATCTTTTTGAAAGCTGCATAATATTTCATCTTGTGCATATAACAGATTTTGTCTGCCTATCCATCCATCCATTGATGGACATTTGGGAGGCTTCCAACAGTAAGCATATTTCTTTCTTTT